>JBBMEG010000027.1:10976562-11002133 GCA_037832605.1 Cyclanthera cordifolia
TAATTCGTCAATACCGAAACAAACACTCCCAATAGTTTGAAATTTTTTAATTCAGTCTATATGTTTTGATAAAAATGTACATCATTCATACCTAAGAAATTATATGTACCTATCAACTTAAGTTGTCTACAATTTATGAATAACATCCAATATTTTTGTAGGTTTTATCAAATCAAAGGAATGAATGCCAATTTTCTTTGAATTATATGGACTAAATTTTAAATTTTAAGTCATATAGATTAAATTTTACTTTCTTCAACCAAATTTATTATTTACTAATTTTTTTTTTTGTGCAAAATCATTTTTTTAATTCGTTAGCTATATAACAAAATGGGTCAAGTCTGCTATTCCAATTCAACATCAGTGTCATCGTTACAAATAATTTTATGATTAATAATCATTAAATAATTATGCGATAACTAGTTATTAGTAGGATAAATTATAATTTTAGTTATATAGTTTGATGAAAGTTAAAATTTAGTTCATATGTTTCAAAATCAGTTAGTTATTTTTGTATTTAATGATGAGAGTGTGAGATAAGTAATTAATTGAAAAAAATACATAATTCATACCTCACATTTACATACTTAATTTGCTCACGATTTATGAATAACATTGACTATTTTTTGAGTTTTATCAGATCATATGGACTAAATTATATTTCTTCAAACTATAGAGACTAAATTTTATAATTCTCCAAATCATACATACTAAAATCTAGATTTTCAAACCATAAGAACTAAAGTCTAACGTTAATGAGACCGTGAATACTAAATTTATAACTTACCCTAATTTATGTGTTAATAATGATTTGTGTATTATGTTTGAGAGCACGTTTGGCTAGAACGGGTTGGAATTTGAACGTTGGAATGATTAAAGGGCTAATTAGATTATAAAAAAAGGTTGGATGTTGACAATTCAAATAAACCCAATGATTTTTATAGGCAAAAACATGTACATAATGAGGTGGGTGTTAATTCTTCCAACAGTACAAATGATTAGACTAGAATTGGAGATAATCAATCTATTTTAATTCAGTATTATTTTATATAATTTTTCTTTAGTTGGATTAAAAACACAATTTTAGGGTTTGTAAAGTAATTGAAAAACACAAGCAATATTAAGGACTAAATGGAACTATTTTAGTAAAAAAAAAAAAAAACAAAAAAAAAAAAAACAAAATGGATTGTTATGAGTTTTTTTAGACAACACAGAAATGATTTTTTTCATCACAGATTTTCTTTTTCTTTTTTCTTAAAAAAAATTATTTTTTCCTTTTTATTTTATATTTATATTTTCAAAAATCAAGTCTAAGTTTTCAAAACTGTACTTTTGCCTTTGAAATTTAGTTAAAATTGAAGAAGTTTTTTTTCCTAAAATGATGAAATTCAATATAAAAAATTAATTTTTTTAAAAAAAAACATTTTTGTGAATTGAACTATTATACTTGAAACACAATTTTTCATGACCCAAAGAGCTGTAGCTCAACCACAAATATATACTCGAAGTACTGATTTCTAACCTTTAAAAAACACACACAGTTGCCCATGTGTTTTTATATATTTACTATTATAAAAATGTAAAAATCTTTTGTGTGGAAAATTACTATCCAACATACCTTTTTTTTTTTTTTTTTTTTTTAATATGCATATACAAAAAAAAAGAATTGGAGGGTTGGTTGGAAGTATATACTCAGTTTAGCATTATCCAATATATATTAAAATTAAAATTTGATGTGTGATGCAAGCATAAGAGAAGAAGTGATTTGCCATTTTATATGATGTGACAGTCACAAACTCAATTAAAACAAAAACAATGGTTAGGATTTATTTTCCCATTCCCTTCATCTACCTAAGCTAAAATGGGGAGAAATTAAATTAATGAAAAATAAATAAATAAATAAAAATAAAAATAAAAATCAAAGCCTTTATGCAATAGAGCAGCATCTCATGGGCTCAATAGCATAGAGCACTTTGAGTGATTGCACCAAATTTGCAACATCACTAAAGCAGTTCAATCCACTAGTATTAAATTTGAAGTTGCCATTGATATTATTAATCCATATTCTCAAAACCACATCTTTTCAACAACACCATGTCATTCAATTTGTCTTCATGATTTTTTTTTTCTTCAATATCTCAATAATGTTATAGACTCTTTACAATATAATTAAAAAAAACAAAAAAACAAAAAAACAAAAGAAACTAACAAATATTCAATGAAATTTGAGGTTTAAGTTTGTTATGACTTAATTGACAAATCTCTTACCTATTCTTAACGTATATTGTTTAGGAGGTATTAGTCATTTCTTCTTGCTTGAACGTTCTTGTAAGCTTTGTTCTCCTATAAATAATGAACTCTTTTGTTGCAATTTATCAAGCCAAGTGCTAAATTGAAAATCTAATAGAACAGAGAGGAAGTTCTTCTTATCCTTCGAATTCCTTAGTCTTCTATTTCCTTTCTTAATCAACAAAAGAGTTGTTACTTTTATGGTAGGAGAGCTTGGAGTTCCCTTTTTGTATTCTTCCACCAAGAATTATGGATGTCAAGTTAACCACTCAAATTTTTCTCAAGATGTCAAATTGGATGTCAAATTTGTTAACTCGGGATTGTTGTTATTCAAGGGTTAGAACATCTTTTCTCAAGATGCTCTTGTGTCATTTAGTATATATATACGGGTTAAGTTTCTTTTTGATTTTTTGTTGAGTCAGTCTAGATAGTGGATAACGACCAAGATTCGAGTAGAGATGTTCAAGAAGACTAAGGAATGACTTTCTAGTGTCCATGCCTCCGTTTCCCATTAAAATCAACCATCATCCCCATGAAATTCACTTTTTTTTTTCAAGAGATTCTTTTCAGTAAATTGGTGGGATTGTGTTACTCGTGAGAAATATTTCACCGCTTAAATTTTTTTCTCTATTTATCTAATATTTACCGGTATTTTAAAATAACTAATTTTTCATGCAATATATACATAATTTTCAGATAGTTAATTATTAAAGAAAAATATATTTAAATACATATTTGTGCAAAATATATATATATATTAAATTTGCAAAAAAGAGAAATATAATAAAATTTTAAAAAATGTAAAATTTTCCTTCCTATTCACTCTTTCAGTTTCCACCTAAACATATATTAATATTGTAACCTATGTTTGATTTTCGATTCATGAGAGATTGAGTTGTATGGTTCTTTCTATTTCTATTTTTAATTGTTAATGAAAGATCATGTAATTAGTAACAAATACTATAATTATAATCTATTTAGTTATTATGTTCCACATGTTAATCACATTCTTTGCCATCATTATCATCTCTCATGCATGATTTTTTTAATTTTTTCCAAGAATATATACCACTATATAATATAAGCCAATCTCCAAAGTATTTATTAATATAATGATTAATTCCAAAAATCTCATACCACTTCATCTTTAATTTCATTGCTTACATATAAGTGTACAAATGATCAATATTTTCTGAATAAAGTATGAGCCCACTTCCACAGTTTTCAGACAACCTCCAACACTAAATTAATTTTAAATTTTTTTAAAAAAAGTTTATAATAATTACCATTAAGAAAACTTAGATTTTAATTTAATTTTATATTAGTCAATCACTATCCCATAAACACCATTATTGATTTAGCCTCTTCTTCTTCTTTTTTTTTTCTTTTTTTTTTTTTTTTTTGTCTAAAATGAGTGACTAAAAAACCTTATAATTTTTTTTTTTTTTTTTGAGAGTTTTATGTGCTGAGTTGTCTCCTTCCTCTTGCATTCCCCCACCTTCCTTTCTTTTTAGTGCTTCCACAAAACTTTTAAATTTCTATAATTATATAATTTATATATATATATTATATATATAATGTGATTTCTTATGTAGCCCACTTTTATGTTGTCTATATTAACATCCATTTGACTTAGAAAGTGATGAAAGGCAAATTATGAGGACCAATGGCTCTCTTTTGTTTAAAGTGGGTCTTTGGTTTGGTACCACATAAATGAAGTCTTCAAAAAGAAAATGGTTTTTGAAATTCCCACTACCTTATTGTTTAGCTACCTAAGTTTGGTTCAAACCATAATACCCAATTATAAATTATGATTTTAATACTCTAAAGTCTTGTTTTCAACGCTTCTCATTCCGATATGCTATGCAGTTTTTTTAGTATAAATTGGAGAAGATGATAACAAACCTTACATAGAGGCAGTACTACTACTCTCAAATTAATTGAGAGTTAATACCGATTTCACATATCAAACACGTGACGCAGGTGTTGAACTGGAATAACACCAAACAATGAAACTACTGTGTCACTGATCCATTCGATAAATATGCTATGCTGATAGGTTAGTCAAAATACACGTAAGTTGGTTTTTCAAGTAATTAGGTTGTTAAAATTATTATAAATTCACTTGCATAAAAATCTATTGTTCATACCTTCTTTATATTGTTTCGTTGTTAAGGAAAATTGAATAGTAATGTATAATTCATCTCAAGTCTTGAGGCCTTTATGACGAGTTCCTAAGCATATGTGTTAAACAAAAATTCAATATGACAAGGTAGTATAATTCATATATGTCCTAAATATCTATCTACTTCACTGATCAAATGAAAATAAGTTGAAATAGAAAGTAGTTAACTATATAAACAGACTCGCTTTAATCAATTTTAATTAAAGTGGTTGGAGTTGAGTTAACTAACTCTAACCATCCAAACAACTCAATCAACTAAAATTTTCAATCAAAATCTAATCATTGTCTATGTAAGCATATGCTTTTGAATGTAAACTGACTTGACAAATGAAAATTATATATGATATGAATGAGTTTATATGTGTGAGATGGGTAATATTTGAGAAATTACCTTGAAAAAATAAGATGAGTTCGTGAGTGACGATAGATGTAAGTCATATTATCAAACCACGTGAATCTCTGTTATAACTCTATTTTCTCTTTCTCCTTTGCACTACTCTTGTCGTTGTTGTACATTCACAATCATTTCTCGCATGAACACGCACAAAGAGAGAAATGAGTTAGAGAGTTTAGATTGTTAGGAAATCAAAAGAGGCATATACAACAGAGATCAAGTACTTTTCGATAAGTACTTAAGTCTTAGATCAAACTCTCGAAGAAGTTCAAGTCAAAACCGTGCACTAAAGCTCAAGATCGTTCGAAATAGTGCAAAACTCTTGGAAAATCAAAGCTTTGCTCTACAAGATCACATCGTTCGAAATAGGAGTATGAACAATGGTGTTGGAGAGGGTAGTTTGTTTAATGGATATTGAGCTAGTGTGATTGAAGCTCTCAACTTGACAATTGCCTTGTGAACGTGGCTAGCTTCAACACAATTCTTGGTCTAGGTGTTTTAGAGCTACCACAATTATAATCAAGAAATTACGAGTTCAAAAAATTTAATATTATTTAAAAATCGAAAGGGTGCACGCTAGTTTCAATTTGGTGATGACCCAATTTAACACCCATGACACAGGTTCGATCCTAAAAATCTATGTTTGAGAGCAAGGTTTCTGGTCCCCTCCTATTCATTTGTATTCGAGATATATTTATATATATAAAAAAAGAAAAATTATTTTTCCTCTATACAATTTATCATTTGAAGAGTTATATGAAACACTAGACTAGACTTTGATATTTTTAAAGTACAACCATGAAAATTCAAATCTTGATGAACTGACTTTAATGAATAAATAGTAAAATAAAGATCACTTAATTGTTCTTCTATTTATATTTAACAAATTGTATACTTAAATATCAAGAACACCAATTCAAATCTTAATTTAAAATGTTATATATCATATAAGCTGTTAAAAGTTTTTTTTTTTTTTTTTTTTTTAGACAAAGTTGTTAGAAAGGGTTAAGCAGTTGTCTTAATAAATTTAAAATGACAAACAAACAAGCATAAATATTTTACATTATAAAATTTTTAGTGTAAGAAAAAGGCTACTTGATGGCCAAACATTCTCCAAATTGAAGGGTTCTAATGACTTATTTATTTATTTATTTATTTTTATCTTCATACTTTACAACACCAAATCAAGTGTGAGCAGAAGCATTAAGATACATGTTTTTGGCTCTCACTTATGTTTTTTTTTTTTTTTAATATTAAGATTGATTTGGTAAGAAACACACTGAAAATGGGCAGCACTTAATTTGGTAAGTACTAGCTGAGCCCATCCACATAATTTAGCTTATATTTCTTCTTTAAAATATCTTTTTTGTCTATAATTTTGTTTTATTTTGGTTCTTATACTTTCAAATATTTCAATTTTGATCTTTTTTTTTGATATTAAAATATCTCTTTAATGAATTTAAAATTAACGCTAATCAGAATTGGTTTAATAATGTCAATGGCTTTGATCATTTAAATTCAATTAACGATAAAGTGTAAGCGTATTTCTAATATTTATATGAGAACTAAATATACTTAAACAATCGAAAGGGTCAGTAGAGCGTTCAACACCCATGTCAAGAATTCGTTCTTCAAAATCAGTATTTAACTATAATTTATTTGAAAGCAGTTGTGCTCTTTATGTAAGGTTTCAATTATGTGTTTTTTGTCCAATAATCAATCGAACATCAAACTATATGGACTAAATTCTAATTTTTCAAACCATATGGACTAAATTGTAGATTTCTTCGAACTATAGGGATTAAAGTCTAGATTTTTAAATCATATACACTAAACTTTAACTTTTTTTTTCAAACCATAGAGATTAAATTTATAATTTAGATACATGGATTATTAATTTTTTTTTTTTTTTTTTTTATGTTTTCTTTCTTTTCAATCCCAAAATATGAACAGTGGGTAGAGTTGACTTTAATGGTTGTGGGCAAAAGTTAATGCACTAAATCATCATTTTGTAGCTATTGGGGGGAAGCACCATGACAATAGCTTGCCAATTGCTATCCCATTTCCCTTTTGGATTTTAAGGATAAAAAGCCCAACTCCCATTCAATTTCACTATCTTTTTCTTTCTACAAATTTACTTATCTATCTCTTTAAGAATCATCCAACACAAAAATGTCTCTAAAACTCAAGCCATTTCTTCTCATTTCTCTCCTTTTGATATTTGTTCCATTCTCTTCAGGTAACCTACTTTTCATTCTCATTTATAAGTTTCTCGTCGGGATGAATGATGATAATAAAGTTTGTTTCTCGTTTAGGAATGGTTGATCTACTCCATGATGTCGAAATCGCAGATAAATCTATCTTCAAGGTATGATTCCATTTAGTAACGGTCTCTACTATGAGATTGTGCACTAATCTACTGTAGAATGATTTTTTGTTTTTCTTAGTTGATTTGAAAGTATCTTTTATCGAGTATCTTTTTTTTTGTAACGATGCTTTAAAAAACTTAAAATTAAAAATAGTACACAAAATAATACTATCTTCGTACAATTTTCATAAAGTTCAAATCTTTAAAAGAGATTGTTGAATCAATATCATATAGAAGATCATTAAATATTTCTGTTAAAATCGCTCTTAATCAATGAGAAATGTAATAAATGAACGATTTCTTTCAAACTTATCATAATCACATTGTTTCAAGCAACAACTAAATGATTTTCTTTATTTTCCTTCTAAAATTTGAAAAGGTTCATGGCATCCAAATGAATGCAAGGAAGCTCATGGCATTCGACGTGCAAGACTACGATGACACCAAAGCAAATGACAGGCACGATCCCAAGAAGCCCGGCAATGGAAAGCCTTGACATAGCCTATCTAAGTCTATTTGGCTTATGTCTCAATAACTACAAAAAGTTTGTTTTTTTTTAGCTTTAAAATGTGGGATGAAAACATTCTAAGCTCTGACCTTTTGGCTGAGAGTATATACCTTAATTAATCTAAAGTTGAAGATACCTTAAATAATAAAACCTTGATCTTTGTGATACAGCAAGGCCAGTTGATTCTTCTTTTTTTCTTTCTTTTTTTTTTAATATTACACTTCCTTTCTTCTGCATCTAGTGCTTGTGGCTTAACTTGTGAGAAGTTTGAGCTTGGTGGTTGTGTTTGCGCAGTTTTCTTTTTCATATCAAATATCAATGATGAGCAAAGATTTGTGTTTGAAGGCTCTATGTTTGCATGATTAGAACTAGCTGATCAGTGAACAAGACAGATAAAACTGCATACTATGGATGAAAACAAAATTAGAAAAATAACAGCGAGTGAAACAGAGAGAAATGAAAATGATTGACACAAATTAAAATAATATTAGAGAGAGATAGAAGTTAAGTGGACAATTTGTTTAGTCTGTCTTAAAAGTGAATCAGACAAATTAAAACTGAATTGAAGATATTTAAAGTGGAAAAACAGAATTAGAGGTATAAAAAGTGATAAAAGGATAGATAAAAACTGAATTAGAGAGAGAAAAGTGGGTAAGCCAAGAAAAACTTATTCTAGTGTTTGTTTCAAAGTGTTATAAAGATTTTACAATCACTATTCAACCACAGCCTGTTCTTCATTCAAGCTAAAGATAAAAGGAAAACGAACCGAAGTGAGAAGTGAACCAATCCGATTCAACCAAAAATAGTAACATGAATCAAGATATATCCAAAAAACGATCTACAAATTGTGAATAAAATAACAGACATCAGTGCAAGTACATCCAATCATAGTTAGATACTATTAGCTTGATAGAAAATTGCACTAAAATGAAAGGAAAACAAGACAGATTATATAAACACCAGTTGAAATCCAAGTGCACAGAGGAAAAGATCCAGAACCACTAACAAAGTTGACTCCATTATATGATTTGTCATGATGAGCTTGAGTTTAAAAATAAGAGATAAGTAACAACTGCTCCTGCATGTTAAGCCAAAGAAAATTGTACTTTCCTAGAAGAGATTTGTTTAATGAAGATTTGAATCTAATAAAGAATGAAAAGTTGGCTAAAATGACATATTTAGTGATCCAAATGGCCATGAACAGACAACAAGGCAATGGAAAATAAGATAAATAAGTCGGTGGAAAACACTAATGATAAAATAACAATCAAGTACCTAACAGATGACATCTTAAAAAGAGTATTTACTAAATAATCATAAAAGAAACTACTCGGTTTTTACTGCAATTATTACTTATAAATACTCAAAATAAATCCTCGTTCAAAATACTCTTAGAATCTTAATCCAAACATCCTTAGAAATGATACGGCTTATGAACTTCAAAAATGAGAGAGAGAGATGAGAAAGGAACTATTGAAAATGCATCCAAATAAGGTAATGGACATAATACCAGAGCCTGTCAACGAATATAATCTTTGGCAACCTTAATTTCCAACCATCAAAACTTTCCTTGTACAAATAATATATACAAGCCCATAAAATCCTCAACTTTAGACGGAGTATAGAATAGAAGTCTCCCGCAACCCAAACAACTGAATCCCAAAAACACAAACATCACAGCTTTTGTGATGTTATATTACATATCATCACTGTCAAAATAATAGCAACATATCGGAATGAAAATAAATAAATAAAGAAAAAGCAGACTCGGATGACTCAAAACTTCAAGAATGACCCAGAGTGATATATAATGATTTCGAGAATTCACCGTATTGATCGTGTATGTTGAACTACTAAACGCGACCAAATGAAATGCAAATACAAGGTATGACGATGACCCTTCATGGTGTGTATTGCTATGCAACTGAACCAAACAAGGTGTGCAAAATATGAAATGAATTTCACAGGAAAGACCAGAATACAACCAGACAATGAAAATTCACAAGACTGATGCAGAAAAAAATAAACAAAAGTCCTTATAACTAGAACTGCTAGAGTAGACGTTCAGAGAAGAAAAGTCTAGGCTTCTAAGCAGGGGGTGGAACAATTGAGTGAACACACTCTCTGTACTCGAACAATTTCCACAACCCAAAACCACAATGATGGCAAGCCCCACTAGGTTGGACACTATCTCAAGTTAGAGATACAATTCGAACCGACCAAACCATATGAACTGGAGGCACTAATGGATGCTCCCCTCCTCCCACTTCTACCATGACATGCAAGATCCCGACTTGATGCTGCTAATGCAATAGTTAGCAATGCTTTCATGATGATGCAAGAGTTAGTGACTACTGGAAGTGAACAGCTCCCTGTTGCCCGGAGAGTGAAGACTTGTAAGATGCAATCTGGACCTCAACAACTCAACACACCCATATGCATGCAATGACTTCAAATGTGAAAAGAAAAAAATGACAAATTTGCCAACCAGCAGATGCCTAAATTGAAATGGCGCGGTTGATGGCCAACTTGGCCCATTCAGCAGATTCTTTGATCAAATGGTCATCGGAGGACAAGCATTCACTCAAGAAATCATTGCTTGAGACAGATTGCTGAATCAAAGAACCCGCATTGCTTCCCAGTGTGTCCGCTAGATCTCCAAGGACACCAATGGCAGTTTTCATAACAACTTCATCCCTGCAGGAAAAACAAGTATGAAACATCAAACAAACAATTACACTTTAAGGAAACCCATTCACACACAAAAAGGAGAGAGAGAGAGAGAGAGAGAAAGCAAGAAGTTACATGTCTTTTCTGATGTAAATGCTATCCAAGAATTGAAGTATATGAGGTGCATACGGAACCAAGAGCTGAGTTTTTGGAGAGCTCTTGAAACCTTGGAAGATCCCTGAATATGCCTCCAAAATCCCATTTCTCAAAGAATTTGTATACTCGGTCATTTCATCATCAATACCTGCCGTGTGTACAGATAGCTCTGCAGCCCTTTGAAGCATGGGCATGGCATACATCAAGTACTTCTCAAAGTTCTCCCCTATAGCCAGTGCTATATCACCAAAGCATGAGAAAATAGGGGGTTTAACAGAACGATGCAATTGATCACTGGATAGATTCTTGAGCAGCTGAGTCATAATTCCATCACAGTAAGGCAAAATCTTATCCTCCAAAGCCCTGCATATGTCCCCTACGACACCAACAGTGACGGCACAAACTTGATACTCCTCAAAATTCTGAAGCCCCATTTCAATATATTTATAAAACTCGGTCATGTACTTCCCAAAATCTGGGCCCGTTGAGTAGGCAAGAGCACCGATTGCCAGCATTGCTTCCTCGTGTACAGTGGCATTTCTACAAGCAAATACCCTAAGAAAAAGACCCATTATTTGGTCTGCATACTGCATAAAAGAATACTTCTTTGGCTCTGATGATCCTAGCTTTTGAATAAGAACTTGTAAGCACCCACAAAGAAGGCCTTGTAATTCCGCCTGTTTCTCCCTTTCATCTGATGAAAGTTTTTGCCCCTCAAGAGTGCTGTGCAATTCCATCATAATGACAGGGACAAGTTGCTGCACCATTGGAGCTGTTTCATCAGTTGAACATCTCACAACTTCATTCAATGTTTCATATGCAGCAGTCCTCAAACGTGATTCCCCAGCATCTTCTCTGTGGGTAACCGTCAAGAGGGACTGAACAATTTCTTGGAAAAATGGAGTAAGAGGAGATGTCGGGCCAACATCTTCATAACCCTGAGCCAGAAAATAGAGGGCACCACAGGCTTTCTCGGCAACATTTGGCACATCCTTCATGCTCTGAAGCAAAACTGTAATGATCTGTTGGCAGTTTGCCTGATTAATAATGGGGGTATCTATATTTGAGCCATGAAGGAATTCAAATATCCGTCCGAGCGTCCATGCAGTCGTGTCTTTGACATGGTTATTTGGATCCTGAGTCAAGGCAGTCAGCATGAAGGTTAAGGCAACATTAACAATTGGCATTAATTTTTCTGGAACAGGTCCCTCCAAAATTGATCCAAAAGCATAAGTGGCAGCCTCCCTATGCCTCCAATCTGATTTTGTGATGTTCTCTTCAATGAATGGCATGACAAGTGGAACGATATCATCTCCCACTGTTCGTGCAACTAGTCCAAGACACGTACCCCCAGCCATGGCAATGTTCCAAGCCCCTTCATCTTGATCTTGATCTTCTTCTTGCTTGAGAAGTGTCTCAAGTAACATGGGCACAAGCGCAGGTAGTGCCTGCTTAATGAAATAAAAGCATGGTATATCAGAATCCCCACTGAAGTCATCCCCATACTCTTCAACAATAGCTATCTCTTCATCACAAATAGAACTCCAGAACTCAATGGCCTGAAGAGCAACAGGTTCTTCATCATCCCTAACAGCCTTAGCTGTAATGCCAAAAATATCTTGGATGTAGCGAGCTAACTTGTCGTAATATGTTGACGCAATTGAGACCAGGCATTCAAAAGCTGCCTGGCGCATCCTCAATTCAGGGGATAATGTGGCCTCACACACAACTCTCATGATATAATCACGCTCCATATCATTGCTAAAGTTTGCTTGAGCAAACCCAAGAGCATTGTACAATGATCGAGTAGCAGCAAGTCTAACATCAATGTTTCCTTCAGATGCATTCATTCCCTGAACAACAGCTGTCAGTATCCTGTTCACTTGATCTTGATCTATCACATCTGGAGAAACTTCCTCACATAAATAACCAAGGGTCTCCAAGGTGGCTTGTTTGACATGGGATGATTGTTGATGAACATTTAATAATAGTGAACCTATCAATTCCGGCCACTGCTTATGAGGCAACTCAATGCCTGCAATTTTTGCAATGACTTGGGATGCTGTGGACCTAGCATCAGCTATTGCTGAAGGCAGTGTATTCAACAAGCAAGTCTTAATCTGGGTCTTCACATTGCTGTCTAGTGATAACCATCTCTGAATAAGCTCAAATTTTCTATGTTGTTCCTTGGCATCCAGTGCATTCTTAAGTATCAGACCCGCTAATTTACGGCTGTCAACTGGCTTTTCTTCATTTCCTAATTCACCAGAGAGAGATAGCAAGAAACTGGGAAGGTTTTGCTCCTGGAATTGCCTTAAACTGTCTTCAGCCTGCTTCCTCAAAGTTGCATCTATCGACTGCGCATTCAGAAGCACCTGTGTAACCTCCAATGCCATGTTTTACCTGAAAGTCGAAAATAATCTGTCTATAAATCATTAATTTCAGTAAATTGTTACCTGCACCACTGCTGAAATTTCACAAATCCGTTTTAGTAAAAAAATATTCAGAAAATCTTACAACCACGTCAACAAATAATAAGGGGAAAAACAAAACAAAAAATCTATCAATCACAAAACCCAAAAACAAGAAGCCAAAACCCAGATCTCATCCAAAAAACCCTAAACCTAATTGAACTGCAGCTGATCTATCAAGAGACCGGCCCTCAAAGTCATATAGACAAACTATCTATGTCAATAATAAATCCCTTCCGGTACAAACCATAAGAAATAGAAACAACAACAAAATTTCACAGGATCGAAATGAGCTAAATGTAGTGACACACAGCCAGCCACTCAAAAAAACTCGTCACACTGATACTTCCAAGGCAATACAAAAAAAAGAACATCAATAACTGAATCGTATTCAATAAACAAAACAATAAATGGGCAATAAGGGGGAAATCGAATAGAAAATGCACAGATCAAAAAGGCACAAAAACAGTAAACAAAATGAAACCCAGTGACGAAAAATAAAAGGGGATTTTGAAGATGGGTGAGAAATCAATACCTGGATTGGGAGAATTGAAGGGATTGCAAGCTAGAAGAAGACGGTGTAAGAACGAAAAGACGGCAGTTGGAGGAACCCTAGAGGAAGCGAAGGGGCGAAAGGAAGAGGAGGGAGAAGAAATTGGAAGAGCGTAAAGTCTGGACTTGAAATGCTAAAATTAAAATGATTTTTGTTTTTTTTTTTTTTTTTTTGCCTAAAAGCAATAATTTATGAGTGAATTTCGCATGCATTCGGTTTCATTTTAGGATTTTAGGTCTGACTTGTCAAACCAATCACAAGGTTGTTGTTGCCTTGCTGGCGAAGGCAGCAAGTTTATTTATGATTAGATCAATTATTTAAAAAGTATTTTCAAAATAAAATGAATTTTTTTGCTGGAGTAACTAGCCAAAATTAATAATTTTATTATTATGATATCCAAATTAAAAAGACATACATAATATACGAAAATACAATTATATCATGCATTAAAAATAAAGAATTTAAAAAGAAAAAAAAAGTATACTTTTAGGTTAGGTTGTAGAACCACCATCATTGTCATCGCCAACCTTTATTAACGTCGTTGTCACCTCTACGAGCTTCGTCGTCGATAAGCTCCACCATTGAACTAGAGACCTTCACATCGTCATTGTCGACCTCGACCTTGACTGTCGCCGCCGTCGAACTTGCCCTTCATCACCGTCACCGTCGAACTTGTCTTTCACCGCTACCGTCGAACTCGATCTTTACCACCAGCGCCGACGAACGATAACAGTAAGTAGGTCATTTGAAAGTTCAAAACTGCAGAAAAAAAGGCAGCCAATTGTATTTAAAAAAAGAAAAGAAACCAAAGGTGAATTATTATTTAGGTATTATATTAAAAGGTATTATATATGTATTTGTATTAATATTATATTTATTAATCCGTAAACTAGTATTATATTATACTACAATAATATATAGAAATTTCAACAAACTTAATTATCACAACTCACAGGTTGGTATTATCAATGTATTATAACGTTTACAAATCAATATGAGTTGTATTACTAGCGTATAAATATAACATTGATTTTGGTATGGGTATTATAATACAAATCACATAACTTCTTTTTTTTTTGCGAAAACAACCACATAATAGGTAAGACTAATGTAATACATTAACATTACCATATAATAAAGTATTATATAAGTAACTTGAAAATATATATTATATAATACAAAACATATTATTAAGAAGTGAGACGTTATGAGTATTATATAATACACGATTAATATATTTGTATACAAGTATTACAATGGATATTGTAATATTTGTAATAATTCCAAGGATGATCATTATATAATATTGTTTTACTATATGATATGTTTTTAAATAATACAGATATTATCAATTCCAATGTATAATACGATATATTTTGTTTAATAATACACACAATTCTTAGAATTTAAAATTTAGGGTTTTTTTGTTGTGGTTGCGGTCATCAACAATCTGGCCAAAATATCGCAAAGAAAATTATGAAGGAAAAAAAATGATACTTGCAGTTTAAGACTTTAATTAATCGTTTGGGCAAAAAAAACCGTGGAGAAAAGCAAGGAACAAATCAATTAAAAAAACGAGTGTTGTTGCAAACTCTAAAAACAACTCTACAACTCCGATAACCGATAACAACATCTCCGACCATCTTCGACTCCATCTCATCTCTACCAATGAATCCGACGTCATTTTCATCAACAATTCCGACTCTATCTTCGACCATAGGCGATCGACGACTAGCTCTGCAACTTTGGTCAACGTTGATGGATGAAGCAACCATGAAGTTTCGGCTGAAGAAAAAATACAGGGATTGAAGAATCATATATACAAAAAAGAATTATTAAAAAGTAAAATAAATATTAAATAAATAAATAAATATTTATGTAATTTAAACTAATTTTGGATACACACGTAAAATTTATGCCCAATTTGAATATCCATAACCATTCTTTTTTTGTAAATAGCAATTCTAAAATATTTTTTTTAAAAAAAATTTAATTGTACACATAAGAAAATATTTCAATTTTCATTATATTTTTTGTTGTTTTTTTTTTTTTGCCATAAATTTTTATCAATCAATTTGATTTTGATTGAAGTTACCTATTAGTGGACTTGATTGAAGTCATCATTTTACCGTTTCTGATAATCAGTTTCAATTAGATTTGTGGGGAGAAGGTAGCGTGGTTGAAAGCTTAAGCTCTGAAGGTGTATTCTTTCAAGTTTTTTTCAATGTTTTTTTTTTTAATTATTAACCTTATTGAATTATTTTTTTAATATTAATTTCAAATATATCCTACGGCTAAATGCAAATAATTGGTAGTTTGTAGACCAAGATTGGACAAACTTAGAAACAAAGAACTCCCTCTCCTCCATTTCTTCTCCTCCCTCCTCTCTAAATCCAATAGAAGACAAAATTAATATTTTAATATTTTAAAAGGGTTTTTAAGAATTAAGCCATATCTAGAAAATAATTATAGCGGAAGTTAAAAAGAAAAAAAATTAGCAAAAGTAATTCATATTTTAACTTAAGAAATTTGTTTTAGTTGTAAAAAAGAACTAAAATACCCTTCAACACAATTATGTACAACATTAAAAATATATAACATAATGTTAGGGACTGTGCCATAAAGATCTAGTAGTTTGTAATTACAGAATAAAGCTTTTAATTAATGTTAGACATTTTATGTGATATTTCGATTATTAAAAAAAGTTATTATTTTCATTAATTGCTCATTTAATATAGAAACGTCATTCAGTTATATCACATTAATTGGATTTAATGGTGTTACACTCATGATTATTTGGATGTATACTTGACAAATGTGTGAGACATATAAGTGAATCTAATTCCAAGTTAATAACTTAAAAAGTCTACAATACATGAAGTAAGACATGACTCTTAAATCCTAGTGACATTATTGATACGACACGATTTGAAATGGTTACAAATGACCTAATCCTAGTTGTTCATGTGCAAACATGTGAGTGGGGGTGCCTACGTAAAAAAAAGTTTTTGCATAAGACTAGACCATAAGTATTATGATCAGTTTAGTAATTTCTTTATAGACTCGCATCAATTACTTCACTTAAGAATGATCATAGGTCAATGTGATCTCAATCCTATGTACGTTGTGAACTCCTACTTTATGAAAACGTCATTTGATGTGCATGAGTGAAACCAGCCAAATTGTAATAAGTTAATAAGCTCATGTTGAGGATTGCCATAGTGAGTGGATGAGAATGCAACGTCACTAGAAAAAATTCATGCATTCCCTAATATTAAGGAAGGTGTAAAGTTGTTTCCCGAAGAACCGATTTCAGTGCTTGAACAAAAAAGCATACCTGTCTCTCATTGCCCCCAAGAGGATATTGGTTTATAGTGGAATTATAAACAGTTTATTCATTAGAGAAATCAGTGATGCCTAAAAAGAAAGATGTAATCATAGGGCCCGTGATTAATTAGAGAGTATAAGGCATGTGATTACATCTTTTTCCTTAAGCACAAAGAATTCTTCTAATGAACAAGTTGTTTATAGCTCCATTATAAACGAGTGTCTTTTTGGGCCTTAGAGGCAGATACCCTTTGTTCAAGCCCTGAAATCAGTTCTTAAGAGAACAACTCTACATCTTCCTCAATATTAGGGAAAACACGAATTCCTTCTTGTGACATTGCGTTTCCAGCCACTCACTACGTCAATCCCCAACGTGGAAGGCTTATTGAGCCAACGTTGTTCGGATGGTCTCACTCCTCATGCACATCAAATGTCACTTTCATGAAGCAGTAGTTCACGACCCACTCAAGATTAAGATCACATGACATATGATTATCCTTAGTGAAGTAACTGATGCGAGTTTATAACATAATTACTATATCGATCACAAAACTTCTGGTCATGTATTATGCAAAACTTCTTTTTGCATAAAGCACCTCCATTCACATGTCTCCACATAGACAACCAGGATCAGGTCGTTTGCAACATTTGTAAAGCGGGCCCTACCAACAGTGTTATCAAGATTTAGGTACCGTACCTTAGTCCATATACTGTACACACTTTAGGTTACTAACTTGGAACTAAATTCACATTCAAATGATCTTGGGCGTTTCGTCATTAATCCAATTAATGCGATAAAGCTGAATTACATTTGTATATTAAGTGCACAATTAATGAAAATAACAAGCTTTATTAATAATCAAAATATTACATTAAATGTTTGTTCTTTAATTACACTACTTGGCTTTAGGGCAAATCTTTAACAAACTTATGATAAACAATGTTTGGAGTCCAGGTTATTACAACAAGGGTTATGGTTTTTTTTTTTCTTACAATTTTTTAAATAACTTGAATTTATATCAAAAAATTTATAAATAATTAACAAAGTAATTTTGTTAAACTTATACCTAATTTGATATGATGAGAATAAATTTAACATTTATTTTATTAAGAATTAAAAAAAAAAATTATGTGGTATATTTTGTAAATTTAATATAGTCATATACTAAAAAAAATATATATTTTGTTAATTTTAATTTGAAAGTTTTTGAATAATATAGAAACTTTTATTCTGACAATAATCCTATCTATTTAGAAAAAATTTGATTAATTAAATAAAGTCATAAATAGAGATTTCAAAGTTAATTCTTTTAAAATAAAAAATTGCGTGCAAATTGTTTAATAAAAATTATTAAATGTATAAACAAAATAGTTAATTTGTAAAGAAAATGGTTAGATAATATTAATTATAATATTAAAGAGAGAAATTTAAAAAAATTAGATAAAATAGACACAAATATAGATAAACAGGCACATAGATTTAGACAAACCATTGATTATGATAGATAATGGGGCAAACATCGGATAACTATCCGGTCGTTCATAAAAATGGAACCTAAATACACCCTCACATATTAATTCATGAGTATTCATGATAATTTGATCTTCTTTCAATTCAACAATATTTGAAGGGAAAGAGATTCACCGGTTAATTTATAGTAAATTTTTTTTTTTTGAAAAAATAAATCATATATTATATCAAGTTAACATAAAACCTTAAAGCTATCTAATTTTGTATGAATCAACAATAATTAAGATTATCGAAAGGGTCAGTGACGTGTTGATTTTATTATTTGGTGGTAAGCTTGTTCAACATAATGAGTTCAATCTTAAAAATCGATATTTGACTCTAATTTATTCGAGAGTAGTTGTGCATTCAGTTTAGAGTTTGTGTTCGAATCTTTTCATCTCAATACCAAAAATAACCCAGTTGTACACACCTAATTTTCAATGCCATATTGAGGATGCAATGCTCAAAAGTTGGCAGTAATTACACAGCAACAATTGCATAACAGCAAGTCAAGCACCATTTTCCACTTCATAAGCATGCTATAGCTGTCATTTTCTACTCATTTGAATTTAGAACTACCCGAGCAAAAGATAATTTCAATGAGTATTTGTTTTGCGTTATTCACGAGTTATTACAAATGAAAAGCTATTATAATCATTGAAAATAATCACATTTTTTAATCATTTAAAATAGTCATTTATTTCTAATCAATCATTTTTAATCATTTATTTGTAATCACTGTTTATTTCTAACCTTCAACATTACCACTCATTTCTAACTGATTCTTCTCTATAAATAAACATATCCAAACTGAGTATAACTCAAATTTCTAAAGTTGTTAAACATAATTGTAATTTTGATGAATGTTAAAAGACCATAAGTGTTAACCTAAGATTTATAGCTCATGAATGAGCCAAAGTATTAGAAGAATGTTGGATTATTTCAAGTTTCTATTCTATTAAATGAAAATAGAGAGCATATATATGATTAAATGAAGAATTTAAATCAACAACTAGTAAAATTTAAAAACTTTTAAAGAGTATATGAAGAGCTGTTTAAGAAACAGTGCGTATATGAATTCATTTTAATTGTGTTTTTTTTCTTGAAAGGACCTTCCAAAACAGCTAGCACACAAAGTCAACTAATGTCAAAGTCTTCAAATTCCTCTCTTACTGTCTGTGACATTAATTTATAGACAATTCAACCGTATTTCTACTTCTTTGATATATTTTGGTGTCGCAACGTAAAAACAACCAAATGATGCTTAGTGTTAAGCAAACTTCAAGTTCTCAGGTTCATCAAAAAGAAAAAAAAAAAAAAAAAAAAAACTAGCTGCATGAAACAAACAAGGGCAAGGATGGTAAATATAGCATTAGACCACGTTTTCTCTTACAAGCAAAATTTTGTAATAACATGGAACACACTCATCAAAGTTGCTGAGAACAAATAAGCGTTCTCAGATTACTTATGAAATAAAGAAAAAAAAACAACAAGAGCAAAAACTCAATTATCCGATGATCAAGAGATCACAAATTCGAATTTTTCCACTCGCGATACTATAAAGTATAACCTCAAGAAATAAAAATAAAAACTCAGCATTCTAATTGCAAAGTTTGCTTTACAGTATTACTAAACTGTTAAAACAAAATTTTACAACTCATTTTCAAATAAAATTTCATGGGTAATTGACACACTCAATATAATCATTCATTTCCAATCATTCAAAATAATCATTTATTTGTATTCCTTCTCTCTAATCACTCATTCTAATCATTCATTTATAATAATTTATTTCTAACCCTTCAAAATAATTACTCATTTCTAATTCTTGTTTACATTTATTCAACAAAAATTATCATCCAAACAAACTTAAATAACCACAACTCCTCTACGAATAAACACAAGTAATTACTAAAACTCAAATTTATAATCTCACTTTTTTTTTAATTAATTTTTGCCTCACACAGATAATCATTCCTTCCCCTCAAGATTCATTCACCTCGATTAACATTCTCACTGTACTCTCATATCTTTTAAACAATCATTTATATTTTCTTTGCTTTACCAATAACCCTTTACCTATCCTGCAGAATGTCATATTATTGCAGAGACAAAACAAAAGGTAACAACAAAGCAGAACAGGCAAGTCAGAAAACAGCATGTGGGAATATGACAATTTTCAAGATATCACCATATTAACTTAACTTGTGTACAAAACATAACTACAGAATAATGCAAAAAGAATGCACATACAGGAATGAATGACAACCTTAAATGGTATATATATAATTTGGTATGAAGGTGTGTGTCTGTTCCTTGAAGGAGTACAGTATGAAGTAGAAGAAAGTGGTGACCTTGAAATTCATAAGACTGATGCAGGACAAAAACTAAAACAAAAATATGAAATATGAATGGATTAAGTCGATAAATAGAACTGCTAAAAGAAGGATAAGTTCAGAGAAAGTAGCACCAGGATGCCTAAGCAGGGCATAACAAGGAAGGAAACAACTCCTTGTGTAATCTTAATCGATTATTCATCCATTTTCAGCATCCCGGACCGACATGAACAGGCATTTGATCTCAAATCAGAGATACATTCGAAACCGACCCAGCTGCATACATGACAGTTCTTTATGGATGCCTCCTCCTCCCGCTTTCCACCATGACAAAATGAAACTGTACCGACTTCACGTTGCTAATGCAATAGTTAGCAATGCTTTCATGATGATGCAAGAGTTAGTGACAACTGGGAGTGAACAGCTTCCGTTGTCCGTAAGTGACGACGACTTGTAAGATGCAATCATGGACCCCGACTCAACACACCCAAATGCATGCAAGGACTTTGAATATGAAAAGAATATGCCAACTAGCAAAATCTTCAAATAGAAATGGCACGGGTAATGGCCAATTTCGCCCATTCAGCAGATTCTTTAATCAAATGGTCATTTGAGGACAAGCATTCATTTAAAAAGTCATTGCTTGAGACAGATTGCTGAATCAAAGAAGCAGCATTGCTTCCAAGCGTGTCGGCTAAATCTCCAAGGACCCCAATTGCAGTTTTCATCACAACCTCATCCCTAAAGAAAAATCAAGCAAAAAACATAAACAAAACTTCAATTCAAATAGACAGTGAGGAGAAGAGAGAGAGAGAGAGAGATTGGTAAAAAAAACTCACATGTCTTTCCCCATGTATATACTATCCAAAAACTGCAGTATATGGGGCGCGTAAGGAATCAAGAGCTGGGTTTTTGGAGAGCTCTTGAAACCTTGGAAGATCCCTGAATAAGCCTCCAAAATGCCATTTCTCAATGAGTTGGTATACTCAGTCATTTCATCATCAGCACCTACAGTATGTGCAGATAACTCTGCTGCCCGCTGGAGCATTGGCATGGCATACATCAAGTACTTCTCAAAATTCTCCCCTATAGCCAGTGCTATATCACCAAAGCATGAGAAAATAGGGGGTTTAACAGAGCGATGCAATTGATCACTAGACAAATTCTTAAGCAGCTGCGTCATAATCCCATCACAGTACGGCAAGATCTTATCTTCCAATGCCCTGCATACGTCCCCTACAACACCAACAGTTACCGCACAAACTTGGTACTCTTCAAAATTTTGAAGCCCCATTTCTATATATTTATAAAACTCAGTCATGTATTTAGCAAAATCAGGGCCTGTTGCATAAGCAAGGGCACCAATGGCCAGCATTGCCTCCTCATGAACTGTAGCATTTCTACAAGCAAAGACTCTAAGGAAAAGACCCATCATATTATCTGCATACTGCATGAACATATACTTGGTTGACTCTGCTGAACCTAGTTTCTGAATAAGAACTTGTAAACATCCACAAAGCAGACCCTGTAATTCACCTTGTCTCTCCTTTTCATCAGATGAAAGCTTTTGCCCCTCAAGAGTATTGTGCAGTTCCATCATGATGACAGGTACCAGTTGCAACACCATCGAGGCCGTCTCATCTGTTGCACACCTCACAACTTCATTCACTGTTTCATATGCAGCAGTTCTCAAACGTGATTCACCAGCATCTTCTCTGTGAGTAGCAGCTAAAAGGGACTGAACAATTTCTTGGAAATAGGGAGTTAGAGGAGATGATACACCAACATCTTCGTAACCCTGAGCAAGAAAATAGAGAGCCCCACAGGCTTTCTCTGCCACATTTGGAACATCTTTCATGCTCTGGAGCAAAACCGATATGATCTGTTGACAATTAGACTGATTAATTATGGGTGTATCCACAGTAGAACCATGGAGAAATTCAAATATACGTCCCAGGGTCCATGCAGTTGTGTCCTTCACATGGTTATTTGGGTCTTGTGTTAAGGTAGTCAGCATAAATGCCAAGGCTACATTAACAATAGGCATCAACTTTTGTGGGGCAGGTCCCTCCAGAATGGAACCAAATGCATAAGTTGCTGCCTCCCGCTGCCTCCAATCGGACTTAGTTATGTTCTCTTCGATGAATGGCATAACAAGTGGGACGATATCATCTCCAACAGTTCGCGCAACCAGCCCAAGACACGTACCCCCAGCCATTGCAATATTCCAAGCCCCTTCATCTTGATCCTGATCCTCCTCTTGCTTGAGAAGTGTTTCAAGCAACATGGGCACAAGAGCAGGGAGTGCCTGCTTGATAAAATAAAAGCATGGAATATCAGAATCTCCAGTAAAATCCTCCCCATATTCTTCCAAGATTTCAATCTCCTCATCACAAATGGAACTCCAGAACTCAATAGCTTGAAGTGCAACAGGTTCTTCATCTTCTTTAACAGCCTTAGCAGTAATACCAAAAATATCCTGCATGTACCTAGCTAATTTGTCATAGTATGTTGAAGCAATGGAGACCAAGCATTCAAAAGATGCTTGTCTTATCTTCACTTCAGGGGACAGTGTTGCCTCACACACAACTCTCATGATATAATCACGCTCCATATCATTGCTAAAGTTTGCCTGAGCAAATCCCAAAGCATTATACAATGATCGAGTGGCAGCAAGTCGGACATCGTTGTTTCCTTCAGATGCATTCATACCCTGCACAACAGCTGTCAATATCTTATTCACTTGATCTTGATCGATCACATCTGGAGAAACTTCCTCACACAAATAACCAAGGGTCTCCAAGGTGGCTTGTTTGACATGAGTTGATTGCTGATGGGCATTCAACAAAAGAGAACCTATCAATTCAGGCCACTGCTTGTGAGGCAGCTCAATGCCTGCAACTTTGGCAATAACTTGAGATGCTGTTGACCTAGCATCAGCCACAGGCGAAGAAAGGGTACTCAACAAAAATGTCTTTATCTGGGTTTTGGCATTGCCATCCAGTGCCAACCATCTTTGGACAAGCTCAAACTTCCTATGTTGTTCCTTAGCATCCAAGGCATTCTTAAGTATCAAACCAGCTAATTTACGGCTATCAACTGGCTTCTCTTCATTCGCTAGTTCACTTGAGAGAGATAATAAAAAACTGGGAAGGTTCTGCTCTTGGAATTGCCTCAAACTATCTTCCGCCTGCTTCCTTACAGATGCATCAATCGCCTGAGCATTCAGAAGCACCTGTGTAACTTCCATTGCCATATTTCACCTAAGCAAATGGAAAAATAAACGGTCAACCGCAAGTTCAAATAAGTACCAACAATCAAACCAGTTTAAACCTTGCAATCCGATCTAGTTTAGAATTCTAAAATAATTCTAAACCTCAATAAGGAAATGCCATACAATAACAAAATCACAAATCTCAATAATACAGACTAATCAATTAAAAACCCTAATCCAACTTAAACTTATCTAACAAGCACCCCAAGCTTACACCAACTAATGAATACCTAGCGTCAAGCCGGATACTTGAACCATAAAAAAACACGGCAAGAAATTTCCCTATAATCGAAATGAAATATCGACGAAATGACACACAGACACACGAAACAAATTCCACGCTTTCCAATAAAACACCGACACTCAAACCAACTAAATCTCACCACATAAAACAACATCCGATCAATAAAAATCAAAAGAACGAACGAAAAAGCCATTGATGTACAGATCAAAATGGAGAAACACATTTGCAATCGACAATACCAGTGGGAAAGTTGCGATTCCAAAGGCAAGGAAATGAATAATTACCTTTGATTGGAAAATTGACGGAATATATGAAGAAGATAGACGATGGTCGACGAAGAACCTCGAAACGGCGTACTGAAAACCCTAGCAGTAGAGAAGCGAAAGGAAGAGGAGGGAGAGAAGAAGTGCAAAATGCAAAGCTGGATTTTGAACTACAAAAAACAAAACAGATTGATTTTTCTAAATAGCAATTATTTTTAAGGTAGTTTTACAACACATTGTGTTTTATTTTCAGCTTTGTGAAACTGGCTATTTCAACCAATGATAGCTTTTAGTTAAGTCTAGAGTCAAAGAGAATGATCTTCTGATCAATTTCCACCGTTTGATTTATAGAAAAGACTTTTACTGGAAAACAGTACCGTGAGACGGTCTTTAGAGAAGCAAAAGTTGAATTTGAATGATGGGAAAATAACCTAGACGTTTTCTGCTTTCCAAAAATAAAAAATAAATAGACGTTTTATGGAACAGTAATCTACGCTCCAGTTAGTTGAAAGTTACAAATTTTAATTTATTTACACATCGGTACCATCACTATCGTATTATTTCTCTTTCATCCTCTAGCTATAAAATATTTACATTGGCTTTCAAATTACAATAATACCCCTCCTTATCTCTCTCTCTCTCTCTCTCTCTTTTAATCTCCAACTCTTTTTGCTATCATTGGTCACATACTAATAGAGTTATTGCTGTTATGAAACAAATTAAATTAATTAGACTTTGACATTTTTGTAAGTTCAACCACAATAATAAATAGAAGTTTTGATTGTATGATCTCTTATCCATAGATAATTTGTGGTTAAGTTATGTGTTTTCATATAAATTTACGCATTCTCATCCACGTGTTGTGTTCAAAAGATTAATAATGCACCTCATAGAAATAATTCATCAAGTTTACCGATAAGTTTTTTTTTTCAATCTTCTTGATTCTAATTACAAAGGGATATTTATATATAAATTTACCCAAGAAAATCGATTATATGCATCAAAGCACTTATTCTTTTTTTC
>JBBMEG010000027.1:11011471-11023666 GCA_037832605.1 Cyclanthera cordifolia
TTTCTACTTTTTTTAAATTGCCAAAAAAAATAATAATAATGAATATTTAAAGTAAATGGGTCAAATCATGTTTCTTTCCTTTGTAAAATTATTTGCGAATGTCATATTTGTAATGATAAAAACATTATTTGGACAAAATTGTTAAAACAAAATAATTCTTCATTTTTTTAATTTGTTGACTGAAAGAATCCGTGGCGTACTAGTTTCATTATTTGGTGTTAATCTAGTTCAACACCAGTATCACGAATTGCAGTAATGCTCTCTAGGTAGGGCTTTTGGTCCCCTCCTCTCAAATTTATACTAAAAAAAACTTTTTAAATTTCCCGTTGATTATGAAAAATAAATTGGTCAGATATCTTAAATAAATACAAAAAAAATAAAAATAAAGAAGAATTGTGATAGAGATGATTAAGCTTTTGAATTGGTCAGATATATTAATCTAATTATAGAAAGTTGAAATTGAAATGGAAATGAAGAAATTAAAAAGGTGTTTCTCAACGATCTTTCTCCTCCTCTGTCTTCGCTGAATTTCTCTGTGTGTGTGTTTTTTCACAGAAGATTCAAGGCAGGCAACAAGAAGAAGAAATCTGCCATAGCCATGGAGAATCAGAGCACCTGCTTATCCTATGAGAAGCTCAACGGCATGGCGGCATGGCTCGGCACCAGCGTCGCTTCCGCCTTCTTCAACTCGCTCGAGCGCTGTTCCTGCATCAATCTCTCTACCTCCGACGACCATGAAGATTCCGATGAGGCTCACGATCGCCCTCTCATGTACTGCACTTCCACTTCTTCCTCCGCCGTCATTCGCAGCTTCGAACCGCTTCCTCCTCCTCCGGTTAACGATGTCGCTAATCTCCCTGTCTGACCGCTTCTCTCCATGGATCTAATCTGAATGTGGTTTCCAATTTAGGTTTTCTTCTGATTTGTCGCTGGATCTGAATTTCTGTTTTCCTTCTTCTTTTTTTTATCTTCTTCATGCGTTCGTTTGCCGTTTTCTATCCCTTTCCCTCGTCCTGGAATTGAGGATTTTGGATTGAATTTATTTTCTTCGTTTGTGTTGATATCTCTTCTTATCTGTGAATTACAACTGGAATGAATGATGTAATAAAAATTAACCGCGAACAAATTGATTCTTCTTCACTCTGATCGGTATTTGAAGATTCATCATTCAAAATTAGGTCATGTATGCAATCTCCAAAATCTGTTTATTTGTTTTTTCATCAATTCTGAAGAAATATTCTCAAACGTTTAAGATAAGAATAATTGAACAAACACGAAATGATTTGGAATCAAGAAAAATTAGTTGCCAAATTCATTAATCTGTGAAAGAATCTTGAATTCTTGAACAAACACAAATAGATTTGTGATCATGATGAATGAACATGGTGTTGCTAGCCATTGGATGGTAGGAAAAGTCACAAGTTCCCAGAGTTTCCATTTGGGAGGTGCATAATAAAAAGAAAACATTTCCATTTTGAGTTGAAATTGTGCAGATCTGAGCTTTATGTTTCTGCCATATTTGTTTATTAAATTTGAGATTTCTGACTTTTCTGCTTTTTTCTTCATCTTGATTGCTTGTTATAATGTTAATGATATGGGCTGTCTAGGAGTTCGGTAACATATTCTGAAATAATTTAGAGGCAGTTGGAAAGACAACATTTGTACTATTTTGTCATTCATTTCATGATCTCAGGCATAGAACACCTCATCAAATGTTATTTTATGTCAACATGGTATTCTGAAAACAACATAGCATTGGAATATGGTATCTGATGAGAGAGGAGATAAAGAGGGAGATTGGATCTTCTTTTCCCAAACTCCAAAGCAAAATGAGTTGGATTACTACTGCCACAAAAAAAAGAGCAAGCTGCCAAACATAACAAAACAAGATGAGATGAGAAGCAATCTCTTCTAGCCCTCGATATTATGTCATATCAATTATCAATTTATTCTTACTTCCTTTCGTTTGTCTTTTCCTTTCCCTTTCTTTCTGTCCCATTTCTGGAATAACCAAACATGCCCTAAAGTTTGAGAAAGAAAAGTGAGAGAAGAATGGAAAATGTTACATGTTTCTTTGTTTTCTTCTATGGAATTTGGGAATTTAGATCTTGAAGGCATAGTTTTTTTTTTCTTTTTCATTTTTGTCAGTACAGCTAATTGATTCCAATCATTTTATCTTCTGATGCAGATCAGGAACATGGCTACACATAATGGTTACCAGAAGTTAAGCTTTAACAGAAATGGCAGAAGAAACCAGGGGGAACAAAGAGACTGCAAATAATCAACTTTTTATTCACTATTTAAATATCATATTCAATGTAGAAAGAATATTTAGATTATATAATTCACACATAGACAAGCTGAGGGCAGCTCTGTTTCTCTTTATATAACTTGTAATCACTTGGTTTCATTATATGTCAAGTCCTGCAAAATTAAATGTCTAAACCATTTGAATGTGATCAAATCTCTTTTAATCACAAGTTTCCAGTTTAAAACAGTAATAATTCGTTGGTATTGGTATATTTTCTTAAACTTAAAAGATGGGGACAAGAGAAAAGTTCATAAACTTCAAATCTTACTCAATCTGTTCAAACTTTCAATTCTATGATTGCTTCTATAGAAATCTTATACAAGGGGGGAAAGCTTGTATTTACAACAGATGGAACTAAACAGATGCTATATAGCTTAGCATAAACTCGTAACACCGTACCCGAGAGACAACATTGTTGAATGAAATAAGAATGATACAACCTATAATCTCTGTTAGCAAAAGGGTTGCTGCAGACTGTGTTAGTGTAATAATACAAAAAAAAGAGAACTTGTTTTTTCCATGTATTTCAAAGACCAGCCTGGAAGGTAAAGTCTCATCAGATGAAAACGACTGACTTCGTTGCCCCCACACTAGAATCCTCATGTCCCTCGTCGTCCCGAAGCAGAAACAGAAATAGTCAAAATATCAAATCAATGAAAAATGGCCCACAAGATATCATGGCATTATACCAATTTTGCATCAATGAATTCAGACCACCAATTTGGATTTCCCTGACCATGTTAGAGCAAAAAAGGTAAGAGGTACTCCAAGCCCCTGCTGCAGTTACCTGCATCGGCCAGACAACGCCTTCCATCGGTATCGTTTCGCCATTACATGAATGACTTCTCATGTTCGTTACGGGCCAGCAAAGAGCATTCAAATCACAACATCATGATGTCTATTACTTAACTACCCACATGATGATTGACAAGATAAAATCCAGGTAAGCTAACCTTGGCCACTAGCTGATTCGAATGTTTTTCCCTCTACAGTGAAGTTGCTTTCATCAATTGTCATTTCCATAACTGACCCTTTGATTATCAGATAATCTATAGAGATGCACAAGACGAAACTCCAAAAACGCTAATGACTACTGTCACATATGATTGTGTTTATTGCAGCTAGGAGGTACACCATGTGTTGATCATCTAAAATAAGTTCAGGCTTGCATAACACAGCTTATACTCAAGCAAGGAGGCACTCTAACATGTAAGGAACCAAAATCTGAAGAAATCACAATCCTGAAATTTTAGACAGGTACAGGCAACCCGTAATTGTGAAACGACCTGATTCGTCCATCCCATCCTGCGGTTACGATGACCAGACCCCATGCATGAGAACTTGATGCATTTTGGCAAGACAATTTCAGAAATTTATACCGAGATTTATGCATCGTAGATGATTTCATAAGTAGGTTGGAAGTTGGGAGCTTCTCCTCGGGCCAAGTTGCGGATCCCTTGGGGAAGGTTTCTAATAACTCTTGGCTCAAGGAGAAAAAAGCAGACGACGAAAGCGGGAAAGCTTCAGAAGAATTCCTTGGCATGCCAGAAATATGTGTTTCATCATCTGAGTTATATCTCAAACCATGCCATGGTACTGCAATGGAAGCATTGGAGGAGAAATATTCATAAGACTTGATCTTTTTCACTGGGGAAAGAACAGGCTCGTTCTTATAGCTGCAGTTCCATACATATACATTAGAATCCCCGCTAGCCGAGATAATATGTTTCCCATCTGAGGCGAACGATGCAGACGTCTGGTTTCCGGTATTACAAGGCCCTGGACAGAGATGACAAAACTTGCTTGTGAGCAGACAGGAAGACATGATATGAGGAACAAAACCATTTGGTTTAAAAGCAAAAGCTTCCTAATCGGAACAACCAATCAAGCTGGCTGTAACCACATCGAGTCACATCACAATGATCACACTCAACGCAGTAAAACCTCCCATACAGAACTAACCATGCTGGTTGTACTTGATATAATGAAGAGATCAACAACAAACGAGGATAGACAGATGAATACCCTTGTATTTCTGGATCACATTAAGCCCTTGAATGATTCGGATTCGAGAATCGGCAGAGCTCACCATTATTCTGCTTGAATCTTCTGCAGAATACTGTGGCCAAAAAGAGAGATAAAAATACAGAGAAAAATATTAGCCTCCTGAGCAAGGAAGAGCAAATAGAACATGAATATAGCATCTAATGTGAACAAGAACATCAATCAAAACAGAATTACCTGAAACCCAGTTATCTTTTTACTGGGTGACTTCTTCTTACTGGACAAACATATCTCAGTATCTAATTCCAGGCTAGTGTCACCTAACCAAAGAAGTGAATTGATTAATTTAGACCATCTTTCTCCAAGATCAATATAATGTAACAAAAATTATAGATAATTCCAGTCATAAGAGACCCAATTACAGTCTAGCATTCATTTGTACCAAAGAAATAACCACATCGTCGTCATTTTTATATGCGTGAATCAGACCAACTTACGTGCACCTTGATTTGGATGTCAAAGAAACTCGTAAGAAATTCATTTCTAAGTAGGTCATAGATGGCTGCCATGGATTGAACTCATAACCTCTAACATCTCCGACGCAACCACAATGTTGTCTAAAATGACAAATATTCACCTCTTCACTTCAATGCATAAATTTTCCTAATAGTTCCTCAAGGTAATAACTTCATAACAAAGTTACACATACAGAGATGGGACCATGTGAAATAATCGTTTGTTTCCATACAAATTTATAGACAATGTCCAATAAAAACGTCCATCATAGATACAGTTCTTCACAATAATTCAATAAGCAACAGAGTGTTTGAGGAAAATTTTCCAGAAACTAACATATTCAAATTCAACTAAGAAGATAAAAAATTATAATCATTTATGTATAAAGAACCGACAGCAGGCAAATATAGTTCAACATCACAATCAATGGGGACAAAACCAAGGGCAGAAATAAGCAAAGGGAAGCAAATTAATGTTAGAAAAGTACCTATTACTTTAAAGAAGCGGCAAGTACCGTTTATGGAGCCAACGATTCCTCCCTACATGATGAGATCGAAAATACCATTAACATCTAAGAAAACTACCGAATTTCTACATTTAGATAATAAAAGAGTCAAGCAAGCACACACCCGTCCATCAGGATGATAAGAAACTGCAGTGACAATTTCCCTAATGTCGATCCAATCAACAACTTGACAACAAGGAATTGCCCAAATGCGGATCTTTCCATCTATTGAACCACTGATAAAGTAATTTTCATCCATGGGATTAAAATGAACACAAGTAACTGCAGCCAACGTGGAAAAAAAATATAAAAAAGAGAACAACAGATAGGGCTACACGTTAATGCATTGCAAATGATTTAGAGGAGAAGAGAATTAAAAACTCACCATAATTACTATGTGAAAAAACTCTGAGACAATCATCAGATCCCAATCGCCAAAGCCGGACAGTTTGATCAACTGATGATGACAGAAGATACTGTATGATGAAACAACAAAAATTTAATATGAATACAATGAATAAGCATGACTTAGTTTCATGTAAATTCATAGACCTAATACTTACATTGTTTTTTGACCAAGAGAGATCCAGAATTTCACCAGTATGGCCATGAAACTCGTGCAATGGTCTCTCCAATATCCTGAAGGTCTTAGGTGGAAAAATTATACAAGCTGATTCTGATGTTTTCTTCAAGGTCATTGAGTTAACCATCTTCTCTTTCTCCACATGAAGGGGTCTCAACTCAGAGAGGCGATTCACTGTGAAGTAAATGCAGGATGGATCAATTTCAGGGATGTCTGATTCATTTGATCTCTCATCTTCAATCACTTGCCACAATTTTACAATCCCATCATCACCACCAGTAGCAAGATAATGTCCATTGGGACTAAACTTCATTGTCAAAATAGCACCTTCATGCGCCTGGATATCTTGTCCCATATAGAGAGCTGAGAGTTCCTTCAACTGCTTCTTGCTCTGTCGAACCTTCACCCTCCGAACTCTCGACCTAGCACTTGAATCCGCTTCTACTACCAATTTAGTCGACTTATCATGGTTATCAAAAATGCAAGTTGCCGATCGTAACTTCTTAAGCCAACGTTTGTTGATTCTTTGTGCGGTACCCAATGGAATGTTTGCTCTCTCGGCCTCCATTTCCATCATTTGTTGGAAAGATGTTGAGGAACTAGATGCCTCCTCAAGCTCCTCAGGCATTGGAAACCGAACAGATTTTAGATCCCCAACTTTCCTGCCACGTTCTCCATGAATCCCTTCCTCCCTGTACAAATTGCTATTCTTTAAAGCCATCTCTGAAAGTTCAAGATCTTCACTAGACCAGCACGACATCGAAGATCGACCAGAACAAAACACATCTTCAAAATCTGATGATTGAGCCCGGGAATTGTCCCTCAATCTTTCTCCATTCCATTCTCTCCAATCACGACTCGCATTCGGAGTTCGATCGAATCCCATCCCCATCCAATTCAAAAACTTCCCCCGACGCTCGTGAACACTCTTGGGGCTTCGATTCCATACATCATAAACCAAACTCCCATCGACCCAATTGTTAAAATGGAGATGAGAATCAAATCCCGCCTCAACGCCATCCCTATTGGCATCAGATGTCGAAGGAGCATTGATCTCTTGAGCATCAAAAAATGGGCATTCTTCATCTCCACTGACGCTGCCCATTATTCCTCACAGTTTCAACCCATAAAATCGCCTCAAGAACACGGCATTATATACGGGAAGAAGAAGGGAAAAAAAAAAAAAACGAATACCCACTACACAAGAAGCCAAAAAAAATGCAAAAAGGAAAAGCACAGATCAGTTAAACATTAAAAAAAAAAAAACTTAATAAATTATATAACAATAACAATGATTGCAGCAAAACAAAAAGTAAAGGGATCGGACATGGATCCCAAGCAAAACCCATTGAACCTGACCTAAGGGGCAACAAAAAGAAACCATCAACAAATCGTTTAAGCAAAACAAGAAACTAAAACAAAAAAAAAAGGGGGGGAAACGAAAGAACGAAGAGCAGGGCATTAATGAGTTCGCAAACACTCAAAACCCAATACCCAGAAAGAAAAAATCGATTATATCAGAGTTAAGATAAGAATCAGGGAAAATAGAAAAGTGTTCTTACATTGGGATGGGAGGGGTTTTGTTTCTATGAGATCTCTTTGAAACTGAGAAGGGCGCAGATCGAAGCATCCATGGAAAATTGGAGCTCTTTTTGAACTCTCTCTGAATCTATCTAAAGCAGAGGAGGGACAGTACAAGAAATAAAATTATAACAATTAAAAAAAAAAATTATATGGAATTCACAAGAATTAAAATAATACAAAATTGAAATAAATTAAAGAACAATGAAGAATAAGAAGAAATATTTAGAAGAAAAAACAAAAATAAATAAAATAATAATAAATAGTTTCTCGATATTCGTGGTTCGATGGACCGCGAAACCAGATTCCAAGACTTGGTATGTTTGTGCTCTCCTCTCTCTCTCTCTCTCTCTCTCTCTCTCTCTACAAAATTTGCGTGATTAAAGTCTCTTTTCTTCTATTTTCTTTTTTTTTTATTTACATAATTTGTTAAAATTTAAATATAACTATAACTTTTTAATAGTCTATATATAAATAAACAAAGATGCAGTGCTTCATTACATGTAGATTTTTTTTGACTGTGAACATTATTTAGATTTGTTAACCAAATATCATTTATAATTCAATAAATTAAAAGATTGCATTAACTAAAATCAAATGTTCAACATTTTTATTATATGTATCAAATGTATTAGAAAGTGTGATCGTTTATCTTAAAATCAATTGATTATGAGAAGAAGAGCACACTTCAACATGTCCACTCGATATAGTGTCTATTACGGGTTCACAATCTTGAATCAAATCTCAATTTCAATTTTATTGGACCAAAATACCCATTTGGACTTGATGGACTCTAATACTATGTTATAAATTATGGACATCAATCTCAAAACCAATGGGTTATAATAGAAGAATCTCACGTGCCTTGTTAAGATCGCACTACTTTTGGAAAAGCCATCATAGATATGATTGTATCTGAATTTGTGGCCCGAATATAATTGCTTTGGCTTACTTGCTTGGATTATACCCGAATTTTTTGATTATCAAATGCTCGCTTAAGTATTTTTCAACATGGGTGGGATTCTGGAAATTTTTTTGAGATTAATAACTAGGAGCTCTAATATCATATTAAAAATTGTGGGCATCCATATAAAAATTAATTGACTATGAGAATAATAGCAAACGTGAGTTTTACCTATATCATAGTTTTAATTATTTAATCATAAACAAAAACAATAATTCAACAAGCATGTGGGAATGAATTTAATATATATATATATATTTATTTATTTTATTTTTTTTAATATGATTTGAAGAAACATAGCGTTTAGTCCCTGTAATTTAAAATATAGAGTTAGTTTGAAAAATATAAAATTTAGTTCTTATAATTTTAAGAAATATAGAACTTAGTCCAATATATAAAATGATGCTTTGTTTTTTTTGTTCAGTCAATTACTTATTTAGACACTCATAGTTTAACACATAAATAACTATTTTTTACGTATTTTATTCATCAACAAATACGAAAGATGTAGACTATTTTATTCATCAAATCTTATGAACTAAAAGATGTTTAATTCTTATGAATGAAGAAATTGAGGTATAATGAAAGATGTAGTGGGAATTGATCAAATCCTTTTGGTTCAAATAAATTTCTATATTTCTTTTATAAATAAACTTTATGAATTCTTGAAAATACATAGTATTGATTTAGTGTACAAAAAAATAAAAAATAAAAAAATAAAAGGACAATTTTGTTATTTGATGAGAAAAGTTAATTGAGTAGGATGAAGAATCTTGTGCTATTTTTATAAATAATACATTATGGTAAAATGATACATTACTAATAAATTTTGAATTCATATTTAAATTTAGAAACTTTATCTTATTTGTCAATTTTTCAATTACTTAAATCATGAGTATGATTGAAATAATTATTGAATGTTTACCTTGAATGGGTAACATTTTAATAAATGAATGCTAAAGTTGGCATTCAAATATCCAAATCCAAATAATTTAAATTAGTATCACAAAAAGGCATTGCAAAATCTTGTTGGATTTGTTTAACAAATTTTGGCAAAATTATTTATGCTTATTGTGTTCTCAAAATTAATTAAAGTGATGGTAGGTTGCCAAAATTGTAGCTTCCCATTAGATCATTAGTCAACACCTAAGACTTTTGACCTTTGAATTCCAACAAATAATAATAATAATAATAATATTAAGTATATTCACCCAAATAAATATATTTTCTATGCATAGACCAATGCTTTATTTGGACCTAGATGTGTTTCTTGTATTTTTTTTATGGTCCTTTATTGTATGATATGATCATTACTAATCACCCTCCATTAAACTTTACTCAACTAAACTATTATTAATATTAATGTCTAAAAATGTAGTTAATTTATTCTACTATCAACAACAATTTTTTTTTTTTATGATTATTTCAATATTTAAATGAATAATTAATTATGTTAATTATCGTTAATTCTTGCCCCATCACTTTATTATTTTCTACTAAATTTAAATAAAATCATTTAAAAAAAAAAAGGATTATGGAATGGTAACTTGTCCATATAATATAATCTTATGTTCAAAATGTCATAAATTGATAGGTATCTCGTTCTCTAATTATTAAACTAAAAAAGTTTTATTTTATTTTTTATAAATTATTTCTTTTAAGATTTGTGCAGATTTTCAATTTCATCGCTTTAGTTTTTTCACATTTCAATTTATTTTTGTTGGTATTAGCTTAACTTCAATTATATATTTATAATCTTCATAATTTCAAATAAAGGGTATAATTTGAGATGCAATGGGAGGTGTTGATGCCGAAAAATGGTCAACGGATCAACAGTAAAGATTTGTTTTACTGAAGACGAGAAGCCTGCAAAAAAGAAGAAATTTAGGACACGCCGGTGTGGTGTGAGTCACAGGGCCTCCAATGCCTAAGTCAATAAAAAGTTTATAAGAGTAATTTAGAGGTAGTTTTTGGGACTTATAATGGCTTCAAGAGTTCTTAGAGTAGTTTAGCTTAAATTAGCTAACCCCTGAATGGAAAAATTTCACGATTTCTTATAGCAGTCGGTCTTGTAACCATTGCTGCTCACTTAATGACAGCTTAATGGTCAACCGTTAGAAACATCTGCCATTAAGACGAGAATGAATACCGGCGCAACTCCTGACCTTTACCCTTTGAGGTGTAACAGTATTGACTGTGGAGGTACTTGGACTCGGTCAACCTTTGCAAGTTCTCGCCTTCATGGCTGACCCCTTAGGGGTGCGACCTTCTCGATGTAACTTCATGACGCTGCATTCAACAGGTGCGACATTCCTAAATGTTCTTTGGACTTGGCCGACTTGTCAACATGAGTGTCATAACCTCCACGGCTGACCCTCTTGGGGCAGGCTAACTCGACTGACCTCCTTAGAGGTCGGCTTTGGTCTCGGTCAACCCATATGGGTTTCACCTCCACAGCTCATCCCTAAAGAAAGCGGTCCTGACTCTCTCAGCTTAACTCCTGGCAATTATCAGCGGATCCAGTCGTCACTTTGGACTCGGTCAACACCAAGGAGAGAGTCATAGCCTCCACATCCTATCCTCAGGGGATCTACGTCTACTCGTCGTAACTTCTTGTCACTGTCGCCTTACGGTACAATGATCCTAGAGGCTACTTTGGACTCGGTCGACACTCAGGGGAGTCGTGACCTCCACGGCCCATCCTCAAGGGATCTAGGCCTACTAGTCGTAACTCCCGATTACTGCCACGTTACTTTGGACTTGGGAGAGTCCAAACCTCCACGACTCATCCTCAAGGGATCTATGCCTACTCGTTGTAATTCTCGGCTACTGCTAGGTTACTTTAGACTCGGTCGACTCTCGGGAGAATCCTAACCTCCACAACCCATCCTTAAGGGATCTAGGCCTACTCGTTGTAACTCCCGACCACCACCAGTTTACGGTACAATGGTCATAGAGGTTACTTTGGACTCGGCCGACTCTCGGGAGAGTCCTAACTTCCACGGTTGACCCTTGAGGGGTCAAACTCACTATAACCAACTCCTTTAGGGACCCGAGGGGTTGGGACAGACTTGGCTGACCCCCTAGAGGTTGTGGCCTTCCTTTGCCGATCCCGGGGGGTCAAAATGGACTTGGCGGACCCCATGAGGGTTGTAACATCCCTTGGCCAACCCTCGAGGGGTTGGGATGAACTCGGTCGACCCCCGGGGGGTTGTCATGGACTTGGTCGATCCCTTTGGGGTTGTGGCCTCCCTTGGCCAACCCCTGGGGGATCAGGATGGACTTGGCCGACCCTCGGGGTGTCGACATGGGTTTGGCCGACTCCCTAGGTGTTGTAGCCTCTCTTGACCGACCCCTAGGGGGTCGACATGGACTTGGTCGACCACCTGTGGGGGTTGTGGCCTCCCTTGGCCGAACTCCGGGAGATCGACATGGGCTTGACCGACTCTCGGGAGATCGGCATGGGCTTGGCTGACCCCCTGGGGGTTGTGACCTCCCTTGGCCGACTCTGGAGACTTCCCGACATCTTTTGGCCGACCCAAAGAGGTCCTGACATTATCCGAGTATTTCAAGATATTTTAGCCTACAACCGGAGGCACTAAATTTTGACAACTAAGAATTAGTTGGTATCACAGCTAAGTCCAATAGTCATTCGTTTGAATTTAATAAATTTGTTAATATGAACAGCAGATTTAATATAGTTTAGATCAAATATCACAGAGATAAATAGC
>JBBMEG010000027.1:11033564-11064635 GCA_037832605.1 Cyclanthera cordifolia
TTGGTATTTTTAATGCTTTAATTAGATAAATGATGAAAACAACTATATGCTTATTAATAGTGCAAATATATAGTTAAAAGTGGTTTTCATTAAATGATTAATCATTGTATTCTCAACAATTAATAGTGCACCTTTTTGTTATGGGTTGAAATTTTCTTAAAATAATAATAATTATTAATAAACAAAATAATAATTTGTTGTCATAGTTTAGCAGGATCTATGTAAATTTATGTTCATGAAGTAACGAGTTCAAATTTGTTATGCAGAGAGTTAAATTGAGGTATTAACTTATAATGTATTTAATATGCATACTAAGTTTTTTTTTAACAGATAAAATCACACTATAATCGAGGTGATTACGTTCGTCCTTAGGTCAGTCACAAGAACACATAAAGACAATGAAACTACAAGTAGATCTCGAACGTGAGATCTTGAATGAAGCATACATTCAGAATCCAAAACATGAAACAACTGCATGCCTTGTAGACAATGGGTACTAAGTTAAGCTAAGCATAAATACATTCACAAAAAATGTATAATTCTTTAAAATCAAAATACATTCATAATTTATTTGTAAGAATAGCCTAGTACAATTTCTTTATTTTAAGTTAAATATTTTTAAAAATATAAAAACATTTATCTCAAACAAAGTTAATTTAATTGTTTGAATCTGAACAAATATAATTATTAAAAATATTTGTGATTTATGATAAATGAAAATTCATGCGATTTAATTACAAAAAGCTTATTAAATTAATTAAATTTATAAAATAATTACAAATATAGTCACTTAAAGAAAACAAAGGTAATTATTGTATTATTGAGTATTATCACGTACTTTATGAGTATTTATAATAAGATATGCAAATATTTTAAAATATGACTATATTTATAATTATTTATGAGATAAAACATCTATCGAATGTGAAAGAAAAATCGAAAACCTAACCAAACCGATCAAATGGATCTATTTTGTTTGTTAGAGCAGATCGATCGATTTGATATTTTAAAAAGCTAAATATATCGATTCGATTTCGATTCATGATGAAAGAATCAATCAAAAAATTGAACTGAACAAAATATGTAAATAATAAGAAAAAAAAATATATGTTAGTATTTAAACTTGGGAGAAGTACCAAATTAAATGTGAAAAATGTAATCAAAGTATTATAAATATTGAGATATCAAAAGTATTGTTTTTTTTTTTTTTATCTAAAAAAAAAAAGTTTTTTCTTTTAGTAAAATGAAAGTGTTTAAGGATAAAATTAAAAAAAAAAATCAAATTGTGAATGACACAAAAAATTTGAAAAATAAACCAAAAATTGTATTGAAATAAAAATCTAAAATCGAACCAAAACTGAACGAAACCAAATAAAACCGAATCAACGATTTTGTTGTGTTATAGGACATCGGTTCAGATTATTAAAAAAATGGAGGACATTAGTTTGATTATCGACTTCACACAAAACCCGACAAAAACGAACAGAAATCACCCCTAACATCTACTACAATTAAAAAAAAAAAATACATTTGAAATAAAAAATGACAAGTTCAATTGCGAAAGCAAGCATAACTGAGTTGCTACTTGTGATGCATTACCATTAACTAAATTAGTGATTCGAGTATTTATAGTGTCTCTAAGTAGGTTTTGATGTTGTACTAAAAAAAAATAATAATAATAAATATATATATTACTTTATTGTCATCGAGTATAGCGGTATACATTCACCGACCTGTTCTACAGTCTGAGATTCTACCATACACATCCTTTCATCTTCTCGGGCTCAATCAATTTCTTCATCCTTTGTTCTCCACCTCTCGCATTCAGAATCGTAATCTGCTAACTGATTCAGAAAAATCCTCCATTCGCCGCCAGTTATGGGGAGGGGTTCGTCGGAGACGAGGTTTATCCAGGAATTGATTCTCTACGCTGCCAGCGCCGCCTTGAGCTCTTTGGTTCTCTTCGTCGGCCTCCGCCACCTCGATCCCAATCGCGAGGCCTCCAAGAAGGCTCTCGAGCACAAGAAGGAAATCGCCAAACGATTGGGCCGCCCTCTCATTCAAACCAACCCTTACGAGGTATTTCATTTCGATTTTCTTGTTTAGGGTTTCCAATTTGAATTGTCTATTGAGTTTAATTCGAATTTTGTTTGCGTTTTTTCCTTCTGATTCTTTGGAAATCAATGCGTTTTTGTTCTTTTTGTTGTTGTTTTGTGATTTAATTAGGATGTGATTGCTTGTGATGTTATAAACCCTGATCATATCGATGTGGAATTTGACTCTATTGGAGGTTTGGAGAGTATTAAGAAAGCATTGATTGAATTGGTGATACTGCCATTGAAGCGGCCTGAGTTATTTTCCCATGGGAAGCTTCTCGGTCCCCAGAAAGGAGTTTTGTTGTATGGACCTCCTGGTACTGGGAAAACTATGCTGGCAAAATCTATTGCTAAAGAGTCTGGTGCTGTTTTCATTAATGTCAGGATTTCTAATCTGATGAGCAAATGGTTTGGCGATGCTCAAAAGCTAGGTTAGTCTTGTGAAATGTTTATTCACTCATTACTGAATTTGATTCTCAGTGGTATAGGTATAGGAATAGTTCAACTTATAACTGTTTACTAACGAAGTTTGAACAAAAATAATATTGTAAAAATGGGTTCAATCCATGGTGGTCATCTATTTGGAACTTAAATTTCTCGAGTTTACTTGACGTCTAAATTTTGTAAGATTATGTGATATGTTCCATGAGAATAGTCGAGGTACGTGTATGTTGGGCACTTATGAATATAAAAAAAAAATCCCTACATTAAATTGTTGCTGCTTTCCTTGGACGTGAAGGATTTTCCCTTCCTTTCATGATTATTTATGTACTATGTTTGCCTGATTGGTCTGTTCCTTGCATGTATTTGCAGTGGCTGCTGTGTTTAGCTTGGCTTATAAGCTCCAGCCTGCTATTATATTCATTGATGAGGTTGATAGTTTTTTGGGTCAACGACGAACCACAGATCATGAGGCTATGACAAACATGAAGACTGAGTTCATGGCCTTATGGGATGGATTTACCACTGATCGTGAGTAATACTAATTTAACTTCATTTGTACTTCATCTGTTTGTACGCAGGAGGATTGAGTTGTATGGTATATGGTGTTGTGATTATGCAACTTATCTACCTATAACAGCTATTTGGTTCTGATGTGCCATACCTATTCTTATAGAGAATGCTCGTGTGATGGTTCTTGCTGCTACCAATCGTCCATCAGAACTGGACGAAGCTATACTCCGGCGTCTTCCTCAAGCCTTTGAGATTGGAATACCTGACAGAAGGGAGAGAGCAGAGATATTAAAGGTTATTTTGAAGGGTGAGCGGGTTGAAAACAACATAGATTATGACCGTGTGGCAAGCTTGTGTGAGGGGTACACAGGTTCAGATATTTTGGAGCTATGCAAGAAAGCTGCTTATTTTCCGATCAGGGATCTTCTTGATGAAGAGAAGAAGGGAAAACAATCTTCTGTGAGTACACTTTTTTTTTTTTTTCTGTTCTCATTTGTTTAGGCCCCATCGGATAATCATTTGGTTTTTACTTGTTTTTGAAATCTAAGCATACAACTACTCCAACATATGTTTTTCATTACTTTTAGGTTTGATATTCATTAAAATCTAAACTAAATTTGAAAGCTAAAAAAATTGTTTTTAAATATTTGTTTTTGTTCATGGAATTTGGTAGGATTCACATACTTCCTTTAAGGGAAGATGAAACCTTATGTAGAGAATTTGAATAAATATAAGCTTAAATTCAAAAAAAAAAATTTGAAAAAAAATCAAATGGTTCTAAAACGGGGCGTTAGTTAATGGTTTCTTTCTGTCAGAGTTGAGATACTTGAATTGATAGCCAATTATTTGCATTCATCACTTTGGCTGCTTCCAAGATAGGATTTATTTCTCTTATTAAATAATAAAATATGGAATTTATGCCTGTGCTACTGTTCTCCGTAGCTGTGACAATGAAGTTAAAATGCTGATTATTTATTTAATCATCTTTCAAGGGTCTACGAGATAGGACTGTTATGTTATGAGTGACTTGTTCGTTCATCACTGGCCGCAGAATTGACCAGTAGAGAGAATGGACGGCAAAATGAAGAGAGGATCATGTATATGGATTCCTTGGAGATTTAAAATAGGATAGGGTACTAAACAATTTGTTTTTCGAAAATGTTTTTTGATCAAAACACTTTGTTTGCATCATAATTATAATTTCATTCATTTATGTGGGTCAAGAGCGTACGAGGGTTTATATAAAGTCTCCTTTGTCTCCAAAGGGCAGCCTCATTGATTATGGTTTGGGGCCTTCAAGGTATGCTTCCTTAGAGGTCTGAGGTTTGAGACTCACAAGTGAGCTTACTAGTAAATTTCTTGTTGTGTCCTGGACCCGGGCCTTAAGGCGGGGGCGCGCCCCTGAGTATAGGCAAGTGAAGGATCGTACATTCCCTTGTTTCCCTTTCATCTTTCCCTTGTATAGAAGAAATAATGTCTCGGTGACTAAGTTTCATGTTTTTATATTGTCATTATCATTGCGTATGCATTCATTAGTTATTTGCTTGACCAGTTAGTCTCATTGTCAAGAAGGCTTATACATTTACTTTACGCTCACATATACAATGAAACCTTGAATGTTACTGACCTTTGTGCAATGTGTTTTTTTAGGAACCAAGGCCACTGTCACAGTCGGATTTGGAAAAGGTTCTTGCTACATCTACAAAAACAAAGGTTGCTGCAAGTGAATACACTGGATTGAGCTCTAATTCATCAGGGTGGGAAAGCCACAGAGAAGCTGGTGGTTATGAGGTTCAAGCTGCAATAAGTGAACTCTCCAAGCTCGTGGTCTCTCAAATCTTGAATATCCAGTCCGAGAACCGAGATTTGTGAAAGCCTCGACAATCAAGGATTCACGCCACTCGGTTTAGTATTAAGGCTATTAGCTAGCATGGATTTACCAGGTATGCATCCTTGGTTTGAAAGGTTTGTCTCAAATTTGAAATTTTGAAGCTCTGAATAGTTTCCGGTAGTGCTCATTACAACTTTGCTGCCTCAAACATGAAATAGTGATATCATATTTTGGATTAACCCTGTTGATAATCTTTTGAATTGATTTGGATCATCCTTGAATTATCTTTCTATGTACCATATTTGGTGTGTTTTTTTTTTTTGATATCCGTGACTGTCCGAGCCAGCTTGCGCGCACTTCAACTATTGTCGCGGGATATATTGCCCCGACCCTACAACATTTGAATGTCAAGAAAACTCATAGGAAATTAATTCCTAGATAGGTGGCTACCATGATTGAATCAATCACCTTAAACATCCTGAGGTCCGTCTTGATCACTAGACCACCCCACGGTAGTTCATATTTGGTATTTTGTTGGTTATAACTTTTTTTATGCTTTTGTTAAAAATTGGCCACATGGAATTTCTAAGGTCTCTTTCTCAGTGGCAATTTGATTGATAGACTGAATTAAAATCCATCGATGATTAAAAATTTAGTATTAGTTTGATTCCTATTTTTTCACATTTGGATTATTGTAGTTTCTTTTCCTTCAATGAGTTTCTTTTAATTTAGTATTAGTCCGAAATTAGTTGTGTCTTAGAGGTGTGACCTTTTCGGTGGAGATTTGGAGTCATTAATATAATCCTAAAGTTTTAGCTTCGAAATTCAGGAGTTTATTTAATAGTAAAAAATGTTGTTGTTTTTATGGTTTAAGTTCTAATTTTTTATTATTAAAGAGAGAGTAAAATTTAAGATTTATAACTTGAAGTGAAAGTTTGTGGTTTTTTAGTTTGTTGGTTATGTAATTCTTGAGTTGCCTCTGTCGTCAAGGGTTCTGGTTGTTGTTTTTTCTTTGTTTTGTTCCTTCTTTTTCCATGTGTTCTCTTAGTCAGATTTGTGGAAACGTAAATGTGTGAAGCATTTGTTTAATCTACATTAAACAATCAAGACTTGACTTTTTTATATATGAAATAAAAGAATTAGAGTCATGACGTATTTAGCCATCTTTGATTAAATTAGTTTTAAATATCTAGGCTACTTTTTTTTTAATTCAACAATTTAGATTTGAACACGTGTCATATATTATCATAGTTAAGCTTACATTCTTGTTGGCATATATTATCATAGTTAAGTTTTCCTTTCTTTTAACTATTTGGTTTTTGAAAACTATTTCTTTTCCTTTTAATTTCACGACAATGATTTTCTATTTGGATTAGAAATGTCGTCAAGATCGTGACTCAAGCGATATGATTTATAATCTATGATCAACATATAGTATGAACTCGATCAAATTTTATAGTAATATTTTATTTTTAAAAAGATTAGAAATCAAGAAGTTATACTGTTGAATCTTTCATGTAAAAGTTTGAGACATCATTGGCTCGCCGTGACATCTTAAGAGTCTACAAATTAATATAACAAGTCTCGTTCCAAAGACCATAAATGAAAGGTATTCTCAAAGTCCAAATCTCGGCACTCCTACAAACATTAAATCCACTAAATTAGGAGCAATAATATCTAAGTTTTCCTTAATATTACCTTCGATTATATGTTTTGAAAAATTAAGCTAATGAATTTCTTTGATTAGTTATTTACTTTTAACATATTTTCAAAAATTATATAATTATAAAAAATTATAATTGAAAAATTGGAACTTTGTTATCCTTAAAGTGTCCACTTCATAATCTCTTTAGGGTGTTTGGATGAATAATTGTGGAGTAATTAGAAATGAGAGATTGTTTTGAGTGATTCTGAAGAATAAATTGTAATAACTCGTTTGGATATAATATTTAAAGAGTTATAGGTCTATATAAGAACAAAACAAACTAACTCCTAGAAAAATTTTGGTATATCTATAAATTAATACGACGAAGAAAACTGAAACCCTTACTAATAAACATGAAAAAAATGGAAGCAACTTTCCATTCATATTCCAAAAGAGGGTGTACAAAAGGGCTTCTTTTACACCCATCCAACCAAGTTTGTGTTTCATAGCTTTAGCAGCCAAAACTAAAAGCATTTACATTACATCATATTGCAGGCTATTTAGATAAGGATCACACAGACTCTCACAAACCACCACCATTAAATGTAAAATATTTGTTAATAACGTGTAAAGAAAGAGCACTAGCAATCAGAAGAAGAATGGCTAACCAATTTGAAAACAAGTCACTTTTTTTATAATCAGCATATACATGAAATATTTTACGATTAAATTTATTAGTGGTTTAAATGTTTGGATCCAGATTCTATGAGTATTTAAAATTAGTATTTAGATTGATAATTTATTTTGAATATTTTAAAATAATAACTACAATCAGTACATTGTTTTGAGATAGTTTTTAAGAGTATTAAAATTAATATTTAGTACGAAGATTTATTTTGAGTATTTAGAAGTAATAATTGCAATAAAAAACTTGTTTGGATTGAGATTTTAAGAGTATTAGAATTAACATTTAGAATGAAAATTTATTTTGAATATTTAAAAGTAATAAAGAGAGTCAAGAGCTCATTCGAATGATGAACTTAAAATACTAATTTGAAATAGTTCTTCACAATCTCATGCCACCAAACATCCCGAACCTACAAAGAAACATACCTTGGAGACAGATTACAAGTCATTTTGATGGTGCCTTTGCCTTGTGTTCTTGCAAATCTCATTTCCTCCGTCCAGCTATGGTTCTGCAAATTCAATTCAATTCAATCAAGTTGTGATAAAAGAAAACAAAATACTATTTTATTATTTTAGACCCACCAAAATTCTCCCCTATGAACTATTCAATTCAACTCTCCTTCATTGTTCATTCACATCCTGGTCAGAGCCAACTCCATTACCAAACCTCCCATTTCATTTGACCTCCGTTAAAATAACTTCGTTTTCAACTTCAATGGCCAAACCCCATTAATTTCCATCCCATACCTCACAATTATCACTTTCTTCAACCACCGAGTTGGAGTTCATCTTCCTAGCTTGTTCTTGATCATGGCGGTTTTCATTGCAGCAGTAGCTTATTACTTGTTCTTCGCCATTGGTTTTGTTTTGGTTCTTGGTTTAATAGCAAAAACATCTCTGGTTTACATGGTGGTCAAGGGTTTTCAGTCAATTTCAGACTACTTTCATGTCTATCAATACTACAGAATTCCACAATATGACGAACATTGGCAGCTAAATCAACTTTACCTTCGTGTTCATACATACCTTCATTCATTACCTTCGCTCGAGGATTCCAATTTCACGAACTTATTCTGTGGATCAAGACCTAGCGATGTTTTCATCCGTATCGACTCCAATCAAACCGTCAATGATTCCTTCCTTGGAGCGAAACTCCTCTGGAAGATTGAGATGCATAGGGATCATCACCATAACGAAAAAATTTCGCTCGTTCTAAAGCTGAAGAAGGACGATAAGCGCAGAATTTTCCGCCAGTACATCCAACACATGATTTCGATATCTGAAGAGATCGAAAAACAGACGAGAGAAATCAAGATGCACGTAACCGCGGACGTCGGAACAAGACGGTGGATGGCGGTGCCGTTTACACATCCGGCGACATTCGGTACGGTAGTGATGGACGCCGATTTAAAGAACAAAGTAAAATCCGATCTCGAACAGTTTCTGAAATCGAAACAGTACTATCACAGATTAGGTCGCGTATGGAAACGAAGCTTCTTACTGTACGGAAAGCCAGGGACAGGAAAATCAAGCTTCGTAGCGGCGATGGCGAAGTTCCTGCAATACGACATCTACCAGATCGACATGTCGAAAATCTCAAGCGACTCCGATTTGACGATCCTGCTGCTTCACACGACGCCGAAATCATTGATACTGGTGGAGGATCTAGATCGGCATCTGATGAAAAGATCGACGGCGACGAGCGTATCCGGCGTACTGAACTTCATGGATGGAATCGCGTCGTACTGCGGCGAAGAGCGTGTGGTGGTTTTCACCATGAGCGACAAGAACGGTATTGATGAAGCGGCGCTGAGACCAGAACGGATCGATGTGCACATTCATTTCCCGGCGTGCGATTTCTCGGCGTTCAAGAGTTTAGCCGTCAGCCATTTGGGAGTGAAGGATCACAAGCTCTTCTCTCAAGTGGAGGAGGTTTTTCAAAGTGGAGCCGCCATGAGCGCCGCCGAGATTGGTGAGATCATGATTGCGAATCGGAGCTCGCCGTCCAGGGCATTGAAATCCATCATAACCGCTCTGCAAATCAACGGCGGCGATGGCGGCGGCAGGGAAGATGAGATTGAATCTAGACGATTTGTTTTCAAAGAGAAATTGAGTATGGGGAAATTGTACGGGATCTTGAGATTGGGAACGAAAAAAAATGAAGAATATTTGGATTCTCCCTCAAGAAAACAAATAATTTGAGGAAGATCATTTGATCATTGAGGAACCCGTTAATTTTTTTTTTCCCTTCTCCTAATTTTAGGTTTCAAAAATTAAAATTTAGTTTTTAAAATTAAAAAATAATTTATAATTTATTTCATAAGATCTTTAAAACTATAGTTTAATTATCAAATTCTAATTATTTATGAATATTAATGACATGTTTGGGACAATAAGTTATTTACAGGGAGTTAGGTTAGGAGGAATAAAGTTAAGAGCAGTATTAAGTTAATCTGGAGCAGAGTTTAGTTAAGTTGAGGAGTCAAGTCATCGATCTCGAAACTGTTCTAGTTTGTAGTAACTTCGCTGATGCCTCCAACAAACGTCATTTTGATTTAGGTAAAGAGAAAGTTTGATGAAAGACGAATCAATTTCTTGCCCTACAAACTCGAGTTGATGGAACACTTTTCACAAGAAAAAAGAGTGAAAATCGACGTGTGAAACGCGGTTTAACAAAAAATGAGAACTCAATGAGTCAAACGTGCCCTAAATTTTATGTGATTACATATAATAAACACTAATGTTTATGTTTCATCAAACTACTGATATTAAATTCAAAATTTTAAAACTATACAAACTAAATTTTAATTTTCTTTGATGTATATGTACTAAATTCTAATTTTAAAAATGATGCGACTAGACGTTTATTAAATATATAATTTACACATACTTAAATTAACACCGATGCGATATTAGTACTTAGAATTATTGAGGAGATCCTCACGTTGCGACAAATAATTTTATTGAAGTATAGAAGATAAAATTTTGTGTAGGCCACTTCAAAAATAATAATAATAAATTAATTATATTCGCTATTATTATCATAGATAACATGAAAAATGATAAATTATATAACAAATTAATTTCGAGGTTTAATAGTTTTTTAAGATAATATTATTTTTTTTATTTTCGTTCTCTCGGTATACTTTTATGTCTATGGTCAATCTTCATGTAATATAAACTATTATCGCAAGACAATCGACACATACCTAACTACTAATTAATTGCATGTATGCTAATAAGCTATTAAAATAAGTAACATAAAAATAAAAGTGGATTATATTTTTGTCAATGCATACAAATATAAGAAAATAATCTCTAATCCAAATTTATTTAAAATATATATTAATGGAGTAAGTCAATATGACAATGAAACAAAGATGGCACGTGAAAGTCACGTGGTTTGAAAGATGGCACAATAGACAACGTGAAGTTGTGATCATTCTAACTACGCTATTTCTTTAAATTATTATGTTAAAATAATCATATTTGTAATTGTTTACACGATTTTGATGAGTATTTTAAACTGATATTTATTAAATATTCATAAAAAAAATTATATATAAACGATATTCTGATTGTAATTATTACTTTTAAATACTCAAAATAAATTATAATTATGAATATTAATTTTAAATACTCTTAAAATTATGTCTAAACATCTAAAGAATCTTTTGACTGCAATCATTATTTATAAATTTTAAATACTTTTAAAATATATATCCAAATAAGATTTTAACTGCAATTATTACCTTCAAGTACTCTAAATAAATTCTCATTATAAATACTAATTTTAAATATTATTAAAATTTTAATCTAAACATCTCTAGCATTATAAATCTGGTTAAGTTGGCACTTATTATTGTTAGACAGACATTTCATTTTGTAAATATATATAAGGGTAAATTATAAATTTAGTCTCTATATTTTTATGAAAAAAAGTTAAAGTTTCGTCCTCGTGGTTTGAAAATCTAGACATTAGTCTATATGGTTTGGAGAAATATATATTTTAGTTTTTATGATTTGGAAAAATATATAATTTAGTCCCGTGGAATGATAAAATTTAAAAAATAGTTAATGTTATTCGTAAATTGTAGTCGAATTAAGTACGTAAATGTCATGTATGAATTTTTTTTTATTCCAATTAATTATTTATCTCACTCTTACATCACTATACACAAAAATAATTAACTTCTACGTATTTTATTCACAACAGCTACGAACACTATTTTTATATATTATCGAACCTTGAAAACTAATTTTTCAAACGATACTAAATTTTTGATTTTTTTAAATCATCAAAACTAAAATTTATATTTTAAAAATAAGAACTAAATTCAAACTTTCATTAAATTATACTTTTATTCTATAAATAAATATTTATAGATAAGTGGTTGAATCCATAATATACAATTATAACTAAATTTAAATACTTTTAAAATCTCATTGAAATAAATTTAATTATATTAAATTATTATTATTATTATTTTTTAAAAATTTTGGTTGGAGGATGACTGAACACTACTTAGCGCGTATGTTCATTGCTGTATTTTTATTTTGGCTGGACTAAAATTTAATCATCCGTTTATTTAGCGCGTATGTTCCACGATAAGAGATCTGCGAGTCGGCCATCTCGCCATCAGCGCGCAAAGGAATGACCGACAGCTTCACACCCATCAGATGCCAACCACGTGTCCACACTTCCTAAGCGCGTCTCTAAGTTGTAATCCTCTACGTCCTCACGTACTCGGCATTACTATATATATATATATATATATATATTTACAAATTTGTAAAGTCATTATTTTAAATAATTAAAAATAAAATAATTATTTTAAGTTATTATAAAAAATTGATTATTATAATATCTTATTTGTATTTCCTTCGAGATCTCAAGTTCGAGATCTATTTTTAACATTCATTTGATATCTCTAGTGGTGGTGACTGACGTAGGGACGAGCGTGATCACCCAAATATAGTGTGAAATATATATATATATATATATATATATATATATATATATATATATATATATTGTTTTGTTTATTTTTTTTCTTAACCAATAGAAAAATATATAATTCATGACCATTTAGTTCATTACGTCATATAATTTGAATCTTGCAACAATAAAGTTGTTATTAGTTTTTTTTTTTTTGAAATTACACAACAATTGGTGTGAAGATTCGAACTCGTGAATTCGTGATCCTCGAGTGTATACACTAACATTATACTATTGCTCTTTTTGGATATAAAAATAGTTTCTTTTTCGAAACAAGGATATAAAAGTAGTCTTAGTTAGTAAATATTATTTTAAAAAACTCAATCCAAACATTCTCAAATTCCCAAAAATTTGGGTAAATTATAAATTTAGTAATTATGATTTGGTGAAAGTTAAAATTTAGTCGATTAAAAAAAGTCTATACTTTTAGTACATATAGTTTGGAAAATCTACAATTTAGTATTTATGGTTTGAAAAATTAGAATTTAGTCCTTAAAGTTTGATAAAATCTAAAAAATAGTCTATCGATCGTAACAGTTGGTGAATAAAATACGTAGAAATTAGTTATTTTTGTGTTTAATGAAGGAAGTGTAAGATAAGTAATTAATTTGACACAAATATACATAATTCATACATCACATTTAAGTACTTAATTCTTATACTATTTACGAAAAACATGAACTATTTTTTAGGTTTTATCAAATCATAGAAACTAAATTTTATATTTTTCTAAATCATAAAGACTAAATTTTATATTTATTAAAACTATATGGACTAAAATCTAAATGTGGAAAGCATAAGGACTAAAATTTAAATTTCACAAAAGCATAGGGATTGAATTTATAATTTACCAATTTTGTTATTGAATGGAAAAATCAAACGTACAGTTATTGATTCGATAAATACTTGTACCGTAGTGGCTATTAAATGAAAAAAAGAAAAATTACAATAATTGCTAATTATATTTATGCAATTAATTAAGAGAAGTAATAAGTAATTAATTAAACACAGTATCTGGTTATTGTCAGAGATATAAAAAACGCAATTATCTTCATTCTTCTCTTACCCATTTCAATCTTATTCTGCACAAGAGGGACGCCCGTTGGAGCTTCTCTCTCTTTCCCGATTCTGCTACAATGGAGATGTTCTACTTTCTGGTGTTCGGTGCAATGTCCGTAGTTGTTGCAGCTCTGGAGCTCAGCAAATCCAACAAGGACCGGATCAATACGCCCTCCGTTTTCAATGCTTTCAAGAACAATTACCTTATTGTTTACTCTCTCATGATGGGTGCGTATTTCGATTTTTTCATCTTCCTTCAGATCTATTCCGATTTCCTGCTTGGATCTCGTTCAATTCTTCTTAATTCGCATCTCTAACTGTGACTGATTCGTTTGTGTTTTTTAAATTTTGTGATCTCTGCGTGAGTGTTGTGTTTTGACCTGATGCCGTTGGATATGTTCTGAATTTGCTCCGTTCTTGACTGTTTTGTGGTTACTATTTTGTTCGATCTGTGTTTTTGTTGTGATTGTTGAGGTTTTAGTTGAGAGTGATGTTCATTTTGTCGGTTGTTTTCTCGATTTGGGAATCGAAGGAGCTTAAGAGATGATAGGGCGTTAATTGTACTAGTTAGAGAGGCAGGTGGTTGCGGTTTGGTTGCTTGGATCTGGATCCCAACGACGGTTCATGATATGAAACGATTGCTATATTCTCGTATCTTCCAAGTTCATAATGGCATTGTTCTTTCTGTTTACCTCTTGATAGTAATTTTGTAGCTATGATCTCGATTCTTCTGGCACAGTTGATGTTGTTGTCTCTATGAGATTTGGTATGCCTGATATCTTCTCCATTTTGATTTTGATTTTGTGTGTTTTACCTTGAAATTTTGTATTTGTTTAATGTTATGACCATCAGTATCATGTTGATAGAAAGTAAAAATTACATGTGTAATGATTTATTTAACGTATTATTCACGTTCATGTGGCAACAGCTGGGGACTGGTTGCAGGGCCCATACGTATACTACCTTTACAGTCACTATGGCTTTAGTAAAGGAGATATCGGTCAGCTTTTCATTGCTGGTTTTGGGTCCTCCATGTTGTTTGGTACAATTGTTGGTTCTCTTGCTGACAAACAGTGAGTTATTTCCTTACCTCCAAAATTGGTTGACGTTATCAAATTTTATTGAAGAGAGCTTGCATTCATGTTTATGCATTCTTGTTTTTGAACTCAGAGGTCGAAAGAGAGCTTGCATTACTTATTGTATAACATACATTCTGAGTTGTATCACCAAGCATTCTCCTCAATACAAGGTTTTGATGGTGGGCCGTGTTTTGGGAGGTATTGCCACTTCGCTTCTATTTTCAGCATTTGAGTCATGGCTTGTTGCAGAGCACAATAAGGCAAGGATTCTATGTCACCGTCTTTACATTCCTTTTGTCTTGCTTATATGATGTTTTTCTGACCTAAGAACTTGTCACACTAATAAAATTTACAGTAGCCTATCATCTTAGGCTTAGATTCGATGTTTATTAATGACGACTAGGTGCTTACATTAAGTTATAATGTTTCTTTTTCTCTTCCAACTTGAGTCTGTAGGATGTGATGTGACTGATGGTAAAGATGTCTACAGATGCAATCATTATTTTTTTCTCCAATTCATTACAATGTTCCTTTCACCAGTTAAATACTATTCCCTCCGGAAGTGTTTGGATTGGATGAGTGATTATTTTGAACGATTAGAAATGAGGGGTTATTTTGAGTGGTTTTGAAGAAGTTGTAGTGATAGCTCATTTGGATGAAATGTTTAAAAAGTGATCATAAAAACTCATTTTTAATATCTCCATAAAAGCTACAAACAAACAGCCCCTCAAAGTTTTGTGTCTGTTGGTTTGACCCGCGAACTTGATATCATTAGCCATATATAACTTCTTCCATCTTGAACACTTATCGGCGTCGCCTTAGTGCAACTGATTCTATATACAACAAATTGTATAAGATGGAATCTCATCTTCACTAGTATTCAGTGTATTAATCTTTTTCGGACAATCGGACAATTTTAGTTTCCTTTTCTGGTTCCCTAGTTCATTAGGGATAATACTCATAACTGCGTCCCAGTGATGAATACTCTCATGTATTATGCCTATTTGTTGATAATTTGAAATATTTAACATGTTTCTTGCTCGATTCTTTTTCTTTGATGCAGAGGGGCTTTGAACAGCAATGGTTGTCAATTACATTCTCAAAGGCCATATTTCTTGGCAATGGTCTTGTTGCAATTCTTGCTGGATTGTTTGGGAATGTACTAGTTGACAGTCTTTCTCTTGGACCGGTGGCACCTTTTGATGCTGCTGCCTGTTTCCTTGCAATTGGTATGGCCATTATTATGTCATCTTGGACGGAGAACTTTGGAGATTCATCAGAAAATAAGGATCTGCTCACCCAATTCAGGGGTGCTGCTGTTGCCATTGCTTCTGGTATTTTCTCATATTTTGGTGCATTTTTTGCTTGGTATCACCTAAGTTTTGCACGGAACATGCTCTTGGACGGGTTGTCGATATATTATTTATTAACATAACCATTCCTTGCGGTCCTCTTTTTCTAAACTATTCCAATCTGGCTACTGTTGAAAATTTAATTTCTCAGCTCACTTTGCAATTAAATCCCACCAACTGATAAGTACCTCTACAAAACAATCTTATAATCAATTCACCCATGAGCTTAACTTCATACAATAAGTTCATTGCCTTTTTTTCTCTTTTATTTTATTTTAAAAGAGAAGAATCTGAAGTAGGACTATTTTTCTTGAAGATATTTCAACTCATTTTAAATATTCTGTGGGTTAGATGAGAAGATTGCACTGCTGGGTGCTATTCAGTCTCTATTTGAAGGTTCAATGTATACCTTTGTGTTCCTCTGGACTCCTGCTCTTAGCCCAAATAATGAGGATATTCCCCATGGCTTTATTTTTGCAACATTCATGTTGGCTTCGATGCTCGGAAGTTCCCTTGCATCTAGGTTGTTGGCTCGAAATTCACCAAAAGTTGAGAGCTATATGCAGATTGTTTTCGTTATCTCTTCCGCCTCTCTTGTACTTCCGATTGTGACCAGCGTACGTAGAAGGATATTTTTATCCCCTTAGTTTGGTTTTCATCAATTCTTCCTTCTCTTTTCTCTGACTTTTCTGGTTGTGACAGCTCTTGGTACCGCCATCAGACGTGAAAGGTGGAAGCATCTCTTTCTCTGGCTGTATTCAGCTGCTTGGCTTCTGTGCTTTTGAGGCCTGCGTTGGTATATTTTGGCCTTCCATAATGAAGATGAGATCCCAGTACATTCCTGAGGAAGCTAGAAGCACCATCATGAACTTCTTCCGCATACCTCTCAACATCTTCGTCTGTGTGGTGCTGTACAATGTACGTCACTGATATTCCTTCATTTTTTTTTTTCTTGATATGAAAACATCATGCCATTAGTCATTAGACATGCCCAGTCTTAAGCTTTCCTTTTTTAATGTTAACCGTTCGCCCGTACCTACTGCACTATAGGGATTGGAAGGACACAAAAATCACAGTCCTTAATGACTAACACATTTATCATGCGGCTGAACTCTACTCACTTTGTCAACTTGACTGCTTGCCTATAACTATAATGGTTTGCATTCAAGCAGTTCTGTTACTCAATTCAACCCAAGCACATCACGAATCTAACCCAATTGCCGGACCTATGCCATCAAAATAATTTTTATCACCCTCAATCATTATGGGTTGATAGTGGTCAAGAGACTTATGAGTTAAATCCATTATGACATTCTATGAGTTATCTTGTAAACCAAATATTAAGTATTAGTATGTCCCGTAAGAATAGTCAAGTGCACGCTTAAGCTGATCTAGACTGATAAACCACCATTTAGACATGTGTACCAATGTGGAAATAATTGTCTTGTAACTGAGTTGGTGGGGGTGGTTAGTTGGTAATTAGTCCGTTACATCATGTAGCCTTTATAAGGCTTTAGCTTAGTTCGGCCACTAACGGTTATCAAATTATCTTTTATTTTAATCACCGTCATCTTTTTTATCATCACTTACTTTTTCTTCTCTCGAATTTGAAGGTGGATGCTTTCCCCATCACTGTGATGTTTGGCATGTGCTCCATTTTCCTGTTTGTGGCATCAATTTTACAGAGGCGGCTTCAGGCAATCGCCGAGAAACCAAGTAAGCATATTGTCCAAATGCTAGAATATTTGCCCCCTTCTAGTACAACTTTAAAGATTCAGTTCTTGTTAGTGTTGAAGCCTATAATGATAATTAATTCTGCAATGTGTAACTGCAAAGAAAAACCGAGTCGCATAAAAAATACGTGCTTTTAACTTTTAGAAGGTGTTTGGATGTAAAACTATAGAGTAATTATAAATGAGTTATTTTGAGTGATTAAAAATTTGATTTTTAGTAATAACTCGTTTAGATGTAGTTATTTATAGAAGAGTTGCAGTTAATGACTCGTTTGGATGATGATTTTTGTCGAGTGATTGCTGACAATAGCTTGTTTTGATGTAGTTAGAAATGAGTGATTATTTTGAAGCGTTAGAAATGAGTTGTTAAAATAGGTGGTAAGAAATTAATGATTAAAAATGAGTGGTTAGAAATGAGGGATTATAAATGAGTGATTACGATAGCTCGTTTAGATGTATTTGTTTGAAGAAATGTTAACAGTTCATTTGTAATAGCTCGCTAATAACGCGATACAAACACTCCCATAAGAAGTGATTTAGCAAAAAAACTTCAATAAACAAGAAAACACTTTGAGTAGAAAAAGTGTTTGATATGTCATTTTAAGCATTCGCAAGAAGTGCTTTCAAACATAGCCTAATACTTAGTTCTGTTGGACCGTGTTACAGAGATCGGCGACTGGGCAATGAGCGAAAAGAATACCGAGGCAGATCCGTTAAACATCTAACGGATGCAGAGGCGTCGTCGGACCACCGGTACGTATTTGGGGAGGTTAGAACATGAACACTTGACTCACCTGTATACAGCAGCAGCTTCTTGAATCTTGAGTAGTAGCCTAGCTGGTATAAATATTTGGAGAATGAAACTGTACAAGAAACAGTGGTCTGCTCTCCTAGTAAAGAAGTTGAAAGAAAAAAAAGTAAAGGCTTTTAGTTGACAAATAATTCTGTTTTTTCAACATTTTTTGGGCTTGTTAAAGTAGCTTGTTGGAGATATCTTCAGTGCCAACTCTGAATTTGTCTGAAAGTTCTTAATTAAATATTCCAATTTTTTCATTATGCTTTTTTTTTTTAATATATAAATTGAGAAAATTATAATCTTGTCCCTCTTCCATTCAATGTTTAAAGTTACAATTAATTAAAATTTAATATCGATATTTGGAAAAACTTGAATTTAGACCTAAGTTTTAAACATTAGAGGTGTTTGTTTGAAATTTTATGGAGTGTTTATTTCAAGTGTCTTGGTACGAGGAGTTATTAGGAGTGTTGAGAAATTTTTGTTTTTATAATATTTCATTTGTGTGATAGTTTTAGTGGAGTGTTTGTATATGGTTGTTTGTTTGTGGGGTGGTTTTGTTGTTGGTTTCGAGGAATTGCTTGTTTGTAAGATGATTTTGGTGGAGTGATTGTAATTAAAAAATTTAGAGCACTTATTTTGTGGGTTCATGAAGCACTTTTTTGGGCACTTAAGTGCTCAATTTTTTGACTTTCCAAACAAGCATTTGATATAACCTAACATCTCAAACTTAATTAAAACTCATAAACAAACACCTCATCAGAATTTAGTTACATAGTCAAAACAGTTAAGTGAAAATTTAATTTATGTAAAATTTAATTTTTCCTGAGAGCATCAAAATAGTTAAAATTTAATTTATGTAATTTAAAAAAAAATTAATTTAATCTATATGCTCTAATTAAATTGAAAAAAAAAACACCTTTTTGTCCTAGTGAATTAAATACTCTAATTATTTGCATAATTGTTGTGATTTTTTTTTTTTTTTTTTTTGTTACTTGACTATGTCATCATTAATATAGGAATATCTAATTTTCAAGTAGACTAACTTTCAGTTTTTAAATTATAAAATATTAATTTAGTTTTGAAACTCTTAAAATTCTGATTTCTATACCACAAGAATTAATTTTATAATTTATTCATAAAACTTAGCACATAATCTTTGTCATTAAGTACCGGACAATTTTGTCGTCGTTAATGGAAAGAGTAAGCAAATAATTTTGAAAACTACTTTTAGATTCGCAAATTAAATGTAAAGTTATCTGTTATTAATATTATATATTATATACTAAATATTAGAAGGAAAAAAAAAAAAAAAAACTTATTTTAACAAATATATTTTATCAACAGTTTTTTTAATCTAAAGATTAAATATTTGTTTAGTTGAGATGAGAAGTAAAGTTTGTTCCAACCGTTTATATCTCATAAATCATTAATTAATTAATTTTTTCTTTTTTTTCTTTTCTTTTATGTCGTAACCAAATATGTCTTAAAAAATATTTAAAAAATAATATATAAAAAAAATGTAAACAAGGAATCAAGATGAGAACATTAATCCTTGGTTCCATATGAGAATTTTGCCTTCTACTCGTTTTCTTGATTTTTATGGTAAATTTTAATTTTTAAAACTCTTGAAACTATTCTAAATTTCAAAATGATAATAATAAATTTTTATGAAATTTGAATTCTATCATAAAAAAAAAAAAATTATCGAAAGGATTAATGATGCGTTGATTTCATTTTTCGTTAGTAATCTGATTCAACACCATATTCTTTTGTCTTTGAGTGTTATGAATTCTGAAAAGATCATGCTTTAAATCTGAATCGTTGGTCGAAACTTCTGAGTTTTCAATATGTAATTCTCAATTTAGAGTACTCCGTAAAACAAGAGAACTCTCTATTTATAGAGTTGCGGTCGACTTGTGCTCCATGAGCCTTTGGCCTGATCTTTGTACTTGGGTTTTATAGGTTGATTAAGACCTAGTTATGAAAATTATAGATTTATAATAGATCAAATATTTAATTAAATTTATTATTAACCGAAATTTCTTAATTAACCGCAATAAAATACTTACCGCTTAGAGATGGTACTAAGCATAGAGATCAATAAGGTTATTAAAAGCTCTTCCGCGCAAAGAAAAGGAAACACTATTGCATAGCAAAATTGTGGTTTGGCGCGTGGTTCAGTTTTCCGTCGCCCAATCTATTTGTTCATCTTCAAACCAAATCTCTCTCTAAAACTGCGTCCCTTGGTGTTAAAAATATCTGACTTCTCTTCTTTGTTCTTCCTCTTAATTTTTCCAAGATTTCAACATTTCCCTCGTTTTCTCTGTTTGATTAATACTAAATTCCTTTTCACATTCTCCAAGCTAAGAATTACTTCCTCTCTCTCTCTCTCTCTCATCAATTTGTAATTAGCTTTTCTTTAATCGCTCTATCCTCATCCACTTTCTTCCATAATTTTCACTAAACTAATCATTTCTTCCATTTGTAAGGTTCTTCCCTTTCTCTCTCTCTCTCTCTCTCTCCATTCTTACCATTTCCCATTATTTCTTTTATGTTGATTCGATGAACATTTTGGATTTTGGGTACGCACTATTATTGGTGTTCTTGTTCTTTTCCCCTTTTAATTTTTCTTCTTACTTGAAAAATCTTCGCCCAATCTCTGATCCTTTATGTTGTATTCTATATTGGGTAGCTAATCCCTTTTCGTTTACTTTTCTTTTTCTGCAGATTTCTGGGCCATCATTGAAATTCATTGTAGGTAAAGAGGTTTTTTCTACTGAGTTTCTTTCTTTTTTTGATGATCTATGTCTGTGGTTTCTTGATGGAAGCCTTGAATTTATTTTGCTGGGTGTTTGTTTTTTTTTAAAAAATTTGGAATTTGATGATTCCTTAAGCAGGAGAGGTGTTTGGAGGTTAATCAATGGCTGAACTGTTGGGGCCTCGTTTGTACAGTTGCTGTAATTGTAGAAATCATGTTGCCTTCCATGATGATATCATTTCTAAAGCTTTTCAGGTGATGAAATTTAAGTCTAAGCCTTTTATTTTTGTAATTTGTATGTGTTTTGATCATCGTCAATTCAAAAGGGTTTTGTTGCCCTAAAAATACATTATGCTAGTGGTGAAAGAGGAACTTGATATGCAAGAGGTTATTTGTTCAATGGATATTGAATTTTTAACTATAAATTATGTTTCGTAATGGCCACCTAACTAAGAATTAGTGAGGTTTGGATGAGTAATTGTATTTAGAGTGGTTAGAAATAAATGGTTATTTTGAGTGATTTTGAAAGAGATCGTAGAAATAGCTCGTTTAGATGTGGTTGTTTGAAGAGTATTGTAAAAGCTAATTAATAATAGCTCCATAGTTGTTAATTTCCTTTTATTTTTTAGTGTTATAACTTCAATCCACAGTACAACTTAACTAAAAGCAATTACGCCTAGTGGTTGAAAGAGGACTTTGAAATTCAAGAGGTTACGAATACAATCGATATTGAACACATATCCATGAATCAATTTTCATATTGGCCGCCTAACTGAGAATTAACCCATAATGTTATTTTCTTTGAGTTTTCTAGTAGTTATGGGTTCAATCCATAGAGATCCTTTAACTAAAAATTAACTTATTACGAATTTACTTGACAGTCAAAAGTTGTAAAGTCAGATAGTTTGTCTGGTAAAAATAGTCGATGTGCAGGTAAACTTTAGTACTCAAGGATAACATAAAAAAAAAAGAAAAAGAGAAAACCCCAAAAATTAGACATTTAGATCCTCCAGTTTGTATAAGGAGAGTTTCTCTTTCAAATTATGATCATGGATTCATCTTAGCTCGTTTTAACATAATTTTGCTTAACTTTAGATTGAACTTGATGATTGCAAATGCCTTTTTTTTAACTTCGACTGTGAGTTAAAGTTTGACCTGCAGATTTTTTTCACTATCCAATCTTGTTTTTGTCTAATTTTTTTCAATAGGGAAGACATGGGCGTGCTTTTCTGTTCTCCCATGCTATGAACATCGCAATTGGACCAAAAGAAGACCGTCATCTCATGACGGGTCTCCACACTGTTGCTGACGTGCAATGTGTTGACTGCCGTGAGGTGCTCGGGTGGAAATACGAAAGGGCGTACGAGACATCACAGAAGTACAAAGAAGGGAAGTTCATTCTTGAAAAGTCGAAAATCGTTAGGGACAACTGGTAGCATCCTCTGGATCTTAACTTATCGCATTGCTTTTACATCGATGTAAGTTCATTTGATTTTTCGTGATGTTATCTTGTATATATATTAGTCCTTAATAGCTCGTCATTGTTTTCTGTTGCTCGTGTATATAGTATATAAATCTGTTAGGTGTGAACTCAACTGGATATCATTGGATCTTGAATCCTTCCCATCTGTGTTAATGAAATTATGGTTCTTAAATTAAGTCATTATTTGCATAGTTGTCTTGCTTTTTGGTTTTATGGAGATGATAGAATCTTACTAGTCTCTTGAGTCCAATGTACTTGGTTTTTTCTTTTTTGATATCTATGACTGTTTGGGTCAGTTTGCACGCACCTCGACTATTGTCACAGGACATACCGTTGGCCCTACAACATTTAGATGTACTTAACCGAGTGTTCTCCACCTTTAGTGGCTAAAACTGAGAAATTTGAGTGTTCGAGAACTTAGCAATTTCAGCCTACTCATTTTTCCAAGGATTGGATAGTGGTCGTATTGAAAATTTGTGGTGGTGCATTTGGAGTTGCCACTTTTCTTTTTTCTTCTTGTTTGTAACTTTGTCTCATCTCAACAAAATTTCTATTGAATTTGTTAAATCATCAATCAATCCAAAAGTTTAAGCTGTTGAGTTAGAATAAATTTAATTATATCAACAACATTCTCCCCGAAGCGCAGTGCAGCCACTTTCGAGTTGTCCGTCTCTGCACTTCTAGACTTAGAAATTTGAGAAATGTCTTACTAGTGTAATTCAATTTTAATTGGGTAGGAAACGACTTGGTGCAGACTCGAATTCAAGAACTTCTGCTTTAGTACCATATTGAATTATGTTAAACCACCAATGAATTTAAAAGGCTAAACGGGTGAGTCGTGGTAAATTTAATTATATCAACTTAACACTTTCAAGCAAGGGAGATGAAAGGTTTCATGGTTTACCTTGCCACCAACACTAGGCTGTGTTTCTTTTTAGTAGAAGAGTGGTAAGTAATCACTCTTCTAAAACTCTTTATTTGTATTTGAGGGTAAATAGTCACATTTAGCCACGCATAAAACTCTATCAAATCTCACATCAAATTTATCACTCAACTACTATCTCAACCAAAACAATACTCAAACGAGCCGTTAATTACTCCAATTATTGTCATAACTACTATTTCTATGATTTGCCTTCTTTCTTCTCCTTGCTCTATTGAGAGTGTTTAATTCTTAGGTAGGTTGCCTGGAATCTTATTAGCCGTTTATTCGATCAGTTTGCATGTACTTCGTAACCTAGATTTCCATAGTAATTAAGATTTTCCCTTGGGGGCCATTTGTCTGGCTCTTTGACCTTTTATAAACACTCTTTAAACATCTCATCCAATTGAGCTATTACTACAAATTTTTCTTCAAAATCACTCAAAATAATCATTTACTTCTAAACACTTAACAATTATTCATCGGAACACACCCCCTTATGTGCCATTCCAATGGTCTCTACTTATTGATATAGCAATCAAGTTTTTATGAATGGAACCTGAAAAGTAAAGCATGCCCTGGTGGGCTAATATTAAGACCAAAGGAAGACTTTTCCTATTATGAATGAAACTGCAGGTATGATGTTAACTGCGCCTACGATATCACGGGCTCTGGAAGCAGAAACGAGCCGTATACCGCAACAAAACTGGCGCTCGGGCATCTTCAACTCCATCTTGATAGCCAATGGAGCCGGAGAGATGTCCCCTGCAGCTTGGCTTAAGCACTGAGCAGTAAGCAAAAATCTCATCTCTAGCTCTTGCACTTGGAAAAAAAAAAAGAGAGAGGTCATTTTCATATTTGTGAACTAAGCTCTGCAGTTCTCATAAATGGGGGTTGGTTTCAATCAATCTCACATTGGAAATCAAAGATGAGGAAGAGAATTAAGGGTGTGTTTGTTTTTGGTCGAAAAGAGTGAAGTAGAGATGATTGGGAGGGTTAATGGTAGTTAAAATAATTAACTACTTGTTTGAGAATTTGTATGAATAGTTATTGGAATAGTTAACTACTCGTTTGAGGATTATTGTAACTGGTGGTTAGAAAATAAACTATTTGTTTGAAGATTTGTGTTAGTAATGGTTGAGTGATAAGTCTGATATAAAGTTTGATGGAGGGTTTAATGTGGAGTTTTATGAGTGGTTATTTACTACTAAATACAAACAAGTGACTTTTGTAGAGTAGTGATTTACCACTCTTGTTGTACCCTTGGAGAGAATTCGAGATGGAAAATATAATTAGTCAGAACTCATAGAATCACCATCTTTCAGATAATACCTTTTCTATGCAAAAACTAAAGTTAAATTACAATTTTGGTCTCTAGATTTTGAACGTTTTTTATCTCAAAATTTTGGTCTCTAGATTTTGAGGGTTTTTTTTAATCTTTTTTATTTTGGTCCCAGACTTTCAAGAGTCTAATTTTAGTCTCTAAACTTTCATGTTTGCTCAATTTTTACCTTTGAATTTTCAAGTTTGTTCTATTTTGATTTATGATCTTTTAAATATTTAATTTTAGTCTTTAAAGTTACAAAAAAATAAAATAAAATTATCGTTGTTGGAAACTTTTTGTAACCATCTTTTCCTATAAATTTTTTAAATATGTTCACTTATTTTCTTTATTTGTGCTATAGGGACTATGATCAAAATGGAATAAACTTAGAAGCCAAGGACTTGAAATTGGACTTTTGAAAGTGTTAAGATAAAAAATTTGTTTACCGGCGATTCTTTAACCATCTTAAATTTACTTAATAGACAAATACATGTTGAAAAATTCAAAAAGTTAGGTGTTTAACCGATGTTAATCGTCTATTTAAGAAATAATTATTTTACCAATTTTGTTGACATTCAAATAATGTAAAATCAGGGAATATCACGTGATAATTGAACAATACAACACAACAAAGACAAAGGACTTTAATAAATTCTTAGACTATAAAAATGTGAGACGTGGATAAGCATGTTTTTACGTTATTTTCAAATATTAATAATAATTGTGTTTCGAAGATGAAAAACGATTACTCCATAATTATTAATGACAAAATGAATATAGCTCAACTGACATTAGTAATGTGTTAGCATCCATTCGATCAGTGATTCGAATCTTTACTATACTATAGATAATATTTAATCAAAATAACATATGATAGTCTTCAATTATTGTCACAAACAATTTTCAATCCGTATTACGGACAATATTCAATCAATAAATGTTAAAGGACGTAATTGAAATATGTAAAAAAAAATCTAAATTTCTTTACTATCTTTCGGTAGCTGGTCTAGGAACCGACGTGATTAGCTCGAGTATAGTGTGAATATCTATCTTAAAAAAAAAAATTTGATTTATCGATCAAATGATTGGTTGCGTGGTAGTTTCATTGTTAGGTGTTAATCAAGTTTAGCAGCAGCATGGTAGTAGTGTCTTTAACGTTTGTGGTTCTCCTCCTATTAATTTGTATTAAAAAAAAACATTTGATTTACCGACATGTCGTTTTTAAATGGAACGCAAATTGAGATTTTAATGGCCGTTTTGAATCTTTGCTTAACTAATTAGTGTCGACATGATTCGTGATGTCGTTCGAGCATTCCACCACTAGCTCCGATCTCCTTCCTTTGAGGAGTCTCTAACGAAGAACAGACCACCGTCAAAATCGATCCCCAAATCGGAGATGTACCTCAAAAAGGCATTGTGGACCGACGGATTCACGGAGAATCCTTCCGGCGAATCTTTGCCGGACGATCAATCGACGGCAGCAGCAGCAGCAGCGTCCTCCGCCGTCGGCGAATTGGTCAATTCTCTGAACCGTCAGAGGCTCCACCGCGAAGTTACTTTTGCTCTCCGGACAGGTCTGAGAGACGCCAGCGCCGAGTTCAGCTTTCTCCGAGTCCGTGGTCTTCGAAGCCTTCTCAAGTCGCTTCGCTCCATCGCCGAGTCTGATTGTACCATACAGCTCTTCTGCCAGACTCAGTCCATGCCGGAGCTTCAAGGTTTAATACTCTTCGATTCTCTACTATTTCGTTTTTTTAGTTTTTGTACTTGATGATGCGTGAAAGTGTGAAGAAATAGAGAATGAGTGATTCTTCTACATTTTCATTTCGAGTGAAATGTCTGATGGATTCTGTTTGCGTGCATCGGAATACGAACTATGGAAATCGTACTGAGTTATAGAAAATTACGATTTAATTTCATTTATGCATCCACTAAAGTTGTATTGCTGAAACTAATTCTCGTGTGCAATAGAATGATCCTAGTATTCTATCTTCATTTTGGCCATGTGACAGTGGTTCCAGTACTATTTCAACAGTCATTAAAAGAATCAGAGGATGATCCTGTGGTAAATTTGGACCATATTTTTGGAGTGGAACCTTTGAAGATCTCTAGTCCTTCAACCGATGCTGAAGTTGCTCTCGCACTACGAGTTTTGGAAGGTTGTTGTCTCCTTCACAGAGAGAGTACTGCCTTAGCTCATGAACACAAGGCTATTCCGGTCTGTCTTCTAAATTTTGGAAGCACTTGTGCCATTCCTTTATTATCTTATTGTCTTTTATGTGTTTAGACTAGCTAACTGTTCTTAATTGCATGAACATCCATTCAGTTGTTTACTTGATACATAGGCTCATAGCTGTGTTATTGTGTTAGAGAAAACAGCGAGGATGTTAAGAGGTGGGCATCTAATTGTCTATCTGGCTAATGTTATATATCCGCAATTGAAAATGTCCCTTTAACTTTCATGGGGTTGCCTTAGTGGTGTAAGAGGACCCATGGGTGATCTTAAGAGGTTATGAGTTCAATCTATGATAGTCACCTGCTTATAAATTTTTTTTATAGATTTTCTTGACATTCAAATATTGTAGGGTCAGATGGTTTGTCTTGCAGGAATAGTTAAGGTGCACATAAGTTGGCCCGGACACTCACATATATCAAAAAACAAATGCGGAGTTGAATTCAGTTTATGTATGTAACAGAACCCCTCTATTATTTATAACTTGATGCAGAAATTGAGCAATGGGGAGCCGTAGACTTGCTTTTTGCAAAGCTCAAAAGGAAGAGAAATGACAAAAGTACAAAAAGGATGAGAATTAACTGTGAAGATAAAACATGGAAAAAGATTCTAATGAAACACCCACTTCCCTTTTAAATTTTAATATCCCATTTGAAACTCTGAGTTTGGAAGTACTGAACTTCTTCAGAAGCAAACTCTTGTAAGTGAGCTGTGCAAATTTCAACACTTAAGGAATTACAGAGAATCTACATGGATAGTTCCCACTTTTCCTGTTGGATTTATTTGGAGAAAATGTTAGTAACTACTCTACTTTTCTAATCAAACCCAACTGGGAAGCTTTTTTCAACAGTTGTATGACTTGGGCTTGGGTGATGCCTTATTTTCCTTCCTCGTTTTTGTAGTTTTTACTTCAAACTTATATGCATCTTTCTATTTATCTTACAAAAATAAGATCAATATCGTTAACTCTGAATGTCAATGATAAATGAATTGATAAACCATTTCCAACTGAGACTGGTCATGAGGCATACATTAGCAGTCTTTGTGAAAAAATGGATGATTAAGGTTTTCAACTCTCTGCAGTACTCAGCACAGTGTCTAAACTGGTTTCATTTACAATATGAATTTGTAAGTCATTGTATTCATCCTTCATCATGAGCCTTTGGTCATACTTACAACTGTTTTCCTAAATGGTTGAACAAGTTATAAAAAAAAAGGTTGAACAAATCAAGTTTCCCCTAGTTCTGGTTACAGAAAGGTTTTTAGGATCATAATGCTTTAAGCGAGAAACTATATTTTCCTATAGGATTTTGTATCTACTTCATACATCAATGAAATGGTTTCTATTTCTCATTAAAAAAATTTAAAAAGAAAAACTACATTATGACTAAAGTTTACTTTGTTCTAGCTTCTGTTGATTGGGATTTTGTACAATCTGACTAACCAAATTATTTTTGCAGGTTTTGATGAATATATTATCAATCCGTGGAGTACTTGAACAAGGTGCATGCTTAGATGCTTTAATTTCAGTTATGTTGGATTCGTCGGCCAATCAAATGGTAATGCTGCTACATCATAATGGAGATCAGACTTTGCAATGCCTTTGTACTTGTACAATGAACTCCTGATTGTATTGTTCTCTCAATCATTGTGTTCCATTGATATTCCTCGAAATTTATCCTATATACAACAAAGAAATAATATAACAAGTCGTATTTTCTTGCATATCATTTCTTAGATATCAGGTTTAACTCTGTACTCATGGAAACGAACTGTTGATTGCTTAACTGCTTGGTTTGGTGAAAAATCAAGGAGCCTCATCGTGTAACATGTTGGGACTTTTTTTTTCCAGGATTTTGAGGTCTGTAACGGTATCGAGGAAGTTGCGGTGCTCATAAGGGACAAACAAATCGATGACAACCTCAGGTCTTCCCACATCCATCTTTCAATCAATATCCGATGCTTACTTTTTTATCATTGCAACACCCGTTTGCATACAATGCTTGCCTATATAGTGGGAAAGGCTATCACTACATTAGTATCACCATGTATTTTCCATAAATTTTCAATCTAACTGATCCTGCTCTCATTAACTTGTCTTGTGATTAGGTTGAAGTGTGGTGAGTTCTTACTGCTGCTCATTGGACATGTAAATGGGAGAGGAAGGCCTCCTCTAGCCGGCATTCATGAAAACATAAGGCAGCTTCTGGGAGAGAAATCAGCCTCCTTGATATGGGCAGCCAGTCAATTCGGCTCTACCCTTGACCCGGAGCAGAGATTAACAGCCCTGCACATCCAAGCACGTCGGGTTCTCGAGTCCCTTGACTTGTATTGAGTATGAACATGGTAATGTCTCTCTTGGTTCTGGCAGTGCTTTACTAGAATTATGTTTATGGTTATAAAACTTATAATATTATTAGTGAATCGAACTATACGTAAAAAAGAATTGATGGTGGCATTTATAAAGATACCTATCAAGATGCAACCAACTTTTTTTCTTTTTTATTATTCAATCTCCGATACAACTGCTCTCTATACAACCGGCTTGAGTTTGGATGAGATTTTTTTTATTATCCACACTGATTAATTTATAATTTTCTTTAGGCTGAGTTGACCAATTTTTTCTGTTGAACCTTAATCTAACCAATATATGTACATATATTTGCGAAATAAATGATAAGATAGTTTATCAGGACATGTTTGGGGTGATGGCTTCCCTTCCCATCATTTGGCTCATAGGGTTCTATCCCATCAGTTATAAATTTACTTTTTCTTCCCTTCTTTTATCTCTATCCTTCTCTTCCCTTACCTTTGCTTCCTTTCTCGTCATAGCCAAACATGCCCGTAGTCAGTTGGATTATAGATTTGCCAATATCATGCCATTTTTCTCTTTGTTATATTATTTTCTTTTTGTAGATAAATGAATTGTAAATTAGTCCTTAAAAAAGAAAAAACGAAAAAGATAAACACAACCTAATAATCCAACTCAATCCAGAAATATGGATTAGGTTGGATTATATTACACTAATATAATACATAAGATTGAATGAGTTGTTGAAATGAGCACTCGAAAATTTAGATCGTCCAAAAGAGTTTCAAACTCAATCCAATCTAGACCCTTGTAATAATCACCATCCCAAGTTATTTGTAGTTGCCTAAAAACGAAAATATTCAAAACCATCCACTTCTTCAATAATATAAAAAAGATAACACATGAAAGGAAAGAAACAGAGAGAGAGAGAGAGACTGTCTTTTCTTTCTTTGTTTTTCATCAAACTTCTAACAAAAACCAATCCAACATTCACACAGAAGAATCCATTTCTCTATTTTGATTTACTTTGCTTCAAATCTTCCTTTGGCAACATGACAACCGTCTTGGTCTTGGTCGTCTTGGTCTTGGTCTTGATGATTCTGATGATGATTTACATATTCACCACTCTCCAAACTTTCCAAATCAGAAAAACTCAAGCTCGGTTTAGTCTGCTCGTGCAAACCAAACCCGGCGCCGCCACCATTGCCGTTATTTAACTGCGGTGACGGCGCCACCGTGAAAGAACCCAACATATGAGAGAATGTAGTTGAAGAAGGAATATGGTGGTGGTTGGTGGTAATTGGAGAGTGGTGATGAATGATTTTAGGGCTTTGATCAGAGCCGTTGATTTTCTTTATCATCAGGTGCATGTGAAAATGAAGAAGAAGATGATGTTTTGTTCTTCCTCTCAGTCCAATACCTCCTACAGTTATTACAAAAATACCTGGGCTGAGATAGGCTGTAATTTTTGTAATAACTGAATTTTGTGTTGCTTGAATTGCAGCTTGGACACTTCAAACTTTGCTCCTTTTTTGACCTTGCTTTTCTCTCCAACAAATTATTATTATTATTATCATCATCATTATTATTATTATTATTATTATTATTATTATTATTATTTGAAGAACTTGATGAAGATCCTCCTCCAGTCTCCATTTGTTACCACCACCTAGGACCCTCCCAAAAAAAAAAAAAAAGAAAAAGTCAATACTCAAATATTAGACAGTACAAATATCGATTTGATGGTACTTCTTTTGAATTTATCGATTTTGAATTTGATTTTTTAAATCAATTATTTGATTAGGTTTAGTA
>JBBMEG010000027.1:11092622-11119396 GCA_037832605.1 Cyclanthera cordifolia
AAAGGTTATATTGACAATCAAAACATCATCCCTAAATCCCAAGTAACTGTTTTGCAGACATGGATGTTTCTAGCCTATCAGGAAAAGAAAACAAGCTGGAGCACCTCAAGAAGCCACACATGTTAGATCCCATTATTTCAAACAAAAAAACAATAAGCCCAAAATGGCCTTGTTTTTCCACTAAGGCTTTTTTCAATGAGTTTCCAGGCGAGCTTACATACAAGCAGACTATTTTCACGGTAGATACAGCTTGAATCTGCAATATTTCGATATCAAGAAACACGTAGAAAATTATTTTAGATTATGGTAGGTTGATCTCATAACCTCTTAGATCTTAGATCTTAGATCTCTAAGGTCCTTTTGAGTCTTGACCACTAAATCAATCCATGATAGTTCAAAAACTCTTTATTCACCAGATGAAACAAAAGACAGTCCTTAAATTGAAGTGGCAGATTAAGTGCATCAGACTAATCTCACATGAAAACGGTCAAGGAAAACATAGAAAATTATTCATAAATATATAGCCATAGCCAACTCACTCCTCCTTAGTTACGCATTTCACAAAGATAGAATAATCATCTAGAAACAACACCAAAAAAACTCAAAAACCAATAACAATTACAAGTCAGAAAACATAGTAGAACCTGAGGCATTTGATGAGAGATCCACCAGACAGGACCACAGTGAAAGCGCCCCTGTTCTTGGCAAAGTGATCCGACAAATCGGCGGTGTATTTGGCTAGAGCAACGGCCAAATCTTCACCTGAATCAAAAACCTTCCTCTCCGATGCCATACCAGTGGCGGCGGCGGCAAAAGGCGTTGAACCCAGCTGGTTCTTGGTGGGATGTAATCGAGAAAACCCAGATGAAATCTGAGAGAAGCCGAGGGAGAAAGCAGAAAGTGGCTTCGATGGAATCGACAGAGAGTGAAGCGAAAGGGGGATTTTAGGAGGAGTTGGCAGAGCTGAAGAGAGTGAAGAAAGCGTGGAGGGAAGTGAGAGAGACGCGTAACCCATAAATATAAAGCTGAAACAACAAATACTTCTCGGTTTCGCTGTTTTTATTCATCCTTCGAAACATTAAACATTTTTAAAACATTTAAAATGATAATTTGTTTTGATTATTTTGGAGTAAATCAGTTAGTTTAGTTGCATTCTTGTTTCTTTAATTTTTAATTAAAAGTATTTAAAATAAGATTTATTTTGAGTATTAGAAATAATGATGATAGTCAAAAACTTGTTTGAACGTAGCTTTCAATAATATTTAATATGAAAATTTTATTTTGAGTATTTAAAAGTAATAATTACATTCAAAAATTTATTTTAATGTAATTTTTAGAAATATTTAAAATTAGTGTTTAGAATGATGATTTATTTTAAGTGTTTTGAGGTAATAATTGTAATAAAAACTTGTTTGAATGTAGTTTTTTTAATAGTATTTAGTAAATACTAATTTGAAATAATAGTTGAAAATCTCGTAATAAACATCTCATTAATTTATTTTATTCATAAATTTTAAGTATTCAATTTTAGTTCGTTGATAAATTCAATCAATTCATTGACATTTTTTAATCAGGTTGTTGAAAAGAGAGTTTAAATTAAAATAAAAAAAAAAAAAAAAAAAAAAAAAAAACTCAAAATCTAATATGTAAGGATTAATTTTAAAGTTACACTAATTATCCAAAACAAATGTGTTATTTGGAGTAAATTATTATTTTTATTTGCGAAGAAACAAAATAGGAGCGAAGGTTGGATCAGAGGAATGCTCCACCAACCACCACACAACACAACGAATCAAATCTCTTCTGCTTCTTCTATCTACCGTTCTTTCTCTACAGCCGAAGCTCAAGCTCCGGAACAATGGCGACAATGGCTTCCTCCACATACAGCCATCCCTTCTCCTTCAGATCTACCGCCGCAGCCGCATCAAACAACGCCTCCTCTTCCTCTTCTTCTTCTTCTTCTTCTTATACTTCGGCAGCTTTCAAGCCGCTCAAGCTCCCTCTGATTTGGCCATGGCAGAAGGTCTGTTTTCACAAACCCTATATAATCACCATTGAAATCGAACGGAAAACAAAAAACTCAAATAGGCGTTCGATTTCCATGGCGTTTCGTCGTGTTTAATTTCAGGTAAAGATGGGTCCACTTAGGGTTTCTCCTATGGGATTTGGAACCTGGGCGTGGGGAAACCAGCTCCTGTGGGGATATCAGGAATCCATGGACACCGAGCTTCAACAGATCTTCAATTTGGCTGTGGAAAATGGAATTAATCTCTTCGATACTGCGGATTCCTATGGTACTGGTAAACTCAATGGCCAAAGCGAAAAGCTGCTTGGAAAATTCATCCGGGGATCTCAAGGTCCACTTCTAATTCTACTTTATATAAATATTTCTTGTATTTGTTTACTAATTCTTAGGTAGAATATCACATTTAGACTGAATTTTTTTTAAAAATTTATTTTTATTTTTAACGGCAAGTTGTGGTTGAATTGTTTTGATCATCTATCAATTCTAAAGCTTTTTGCATTATAAACAATAAAGAGTAGTAGTTCAATAGTATTAATGTATGTCAAAGAATTGTGAAGTTACGAGTTCAAATATCTCACTCGCAGAAATCTAAAAAAAATCATTACATTTGGTTAGTAATTTAGTTATCTTAAGTGTGCTTTTTTTTTTTTTTTGTAGAAAAGAGCGAAATGTAGAAATTAATAGTGCTTGAATACTTGTTTGAGATGCTAATAGTTGTTGAGTAGTTAATTAGTTGTTTGAAAATTGATGTTAGTAGTTATTTAGTGATATGCTTGATGTGTAATTTGATGGAATTATTTGATAGATGGTTTGATAAGTGGATAACAGTGATTGTTTACTGCGAAATACAAGCCGAGTAGCTTTTGACTAGTAGTGATTAACCACTTATTTTCTACCTAAAACAAACATAACGAAAATATATATATATATATAGGAGAAAAATTAGAGCTACTCAGGACTCACAAAAGTAAAATTTAATCCAAATAAAGAATATTTAAGAGATCGAGTTTAAGATTTAGTTCACTAATCATTATTAATATACATAATCAACTAATATCATAATTTTGATAGAGATTTGAATACATAATTTTCTTCTCTAATATCATGTTCAGTTTAAAAACTTAAAAGCATGAAGGAATTAAATTTGCACTAATGCTCTAATTCTCCAGAGAAAAATGAGATCGTGATAGCCACCAAGTTTGCAGCATATCCATGGCGCCTAACGCCAGGCCAGTTTGTCAAGGCTTGCAAGTAATGCTTTAGATCTAATTTCATCAATACTTTCTCCATTGTTAAAGAAGTTTCTTTCACCATTTTAGATGACACTAAGCTTTATTTAGGGCATCTTTGGATCGAATGCAGATTGAGAAAATCGGTATAGGACAATTACATTGGTCAACAGCAAACTATAATCCTTTGCAGGAGATGGCTCTTTGGGATGGATTAGTGGCAATGTATGATAAGGTTATTATAATTTGTGCTCAAAATTTAATTCTCTTCATTAAACTTGCACTCAGATTCCCTGAAACCATGTGTTGGCTTTTGATGGCTATACTCATATGATTAGTGAATTATATATAGGGCTTGGTTCAAGCAGTTGGAGTGAGCAACTATGGACCAAAGCAATTGGTTAAGATATATGACTACTTGAAAGACAGAGGAGTTCCCTTATGTTCTGCTCAGGTATTTACTAATAAGAACATACTTACCAACCACCATGCTCTAGACTAAGGAAGATATATCATTTTATGTTTTTTTTAATATAACCTATGATTGGTTGGGTGTCTCATTACCCTATTGTTTGACATTAATATTCTAAAAAGATAAAACTCAATATTTTTTTTTTTAATTGAAACTTTGCTTTACTATATCCAAAGTAATCACGTCACGCCCATTTCTTAGCCAAGCACGAAAAGACATTGAAAGAATAAAAACACGAGATGTTTATAAATTAATATCACATGTGGATACCTAAGCAGAGATTAAGAGAGCATATCTACAAAAACACAAGTCTTCCACATATAGAACCCTAACATTATTGAAATATAAAAAAAATAAGAGAAATTACCATAGTGGTTGAACAGTCCTTGAGAACACTCTTTCTCAGCCTAATTTACTCTGCAAAATATTTCATACATCATCTTTTTCACTAGCTTTAATTATATTTGAATTCTGTTACAAATTCCCTAATTATTTGTTAAGGACACGAATTATTTACATAGGAATCCTATCTGGACCCATCTGTCCAAAATCCTTTTCACTCTTTCCACTAGCTTTTACGACCACTCTGCAACACAAGGGTGGCTTTTGAGAGCTCTAATGTAGCAAAATAAATGCTATTTATTTGTTAGCTCCAATATATCATGCTTCTGATAGAATGGTTACTGTACATTCCATTTGTACTTGATAAAAGAACACAAAATGGAGTAAATGTCGATTATATGGCACAAGTTCTGTTCCAAGAACTATGGAGTTCATCTCAGTAATGATTGTAATTTGTCCTTGCTAATTCTTTGATTTTAGGTGCAATTTTCTTTACTGAGCATGGGAGACGACCAGTTGGAGATTAAGAAGATTTGTGACTCTTTGGGCATTCGGTTAATTGCCTACAGTCCATTGGGATTGGGAATGCTTACAGGAAAGTACTCACCTTCCAAGCTTCCATCTGGCCCTAGGTAAAACTAATCAATTCTATTTTTAAACAAGAATAAGAATAAAACTAATTCATTCTGAATCTCATGCTATATGCTTATAACGGTGTTCTCAGGGGTCTGCTATTCAGGCAGATTCTCCCAGGATTGGAACCATTACTGATTACACTTGGAGACATTGCAGAGAAAAGGCGCAAAACAGTTCCTCAAGTATATTGTTTTACTTCTCTTTCACCAATTTCAGATAATGTGGTTTTCTAATGCTTTCTTTTCCAGTTCACAAATTATCCATATTGGTCACAGGTTGCTATAAACTGGTGTATTTCCAAGGGAACCATACCCATACCAGGAGCTAAGACATTGAAACAAGCTCAAGAAAACTTGGGTGCTCTTGGCTGGCGCCTTACCGAAGATGAACTCAACCTGTTGGAGGATGGAGCTCGAGAATCCCCGCGAAGGATGATACAGAATATTTTCCAGACCAGGTGGGGTTCAAAGTTTAACTTCATACTTATTCTTACACCTCATAATCTCATTCCAACATATTTTTTCAATATTGATCCCCTCATTAAAAATCAGGTAAAACTTGCTTGGAACGAGAAGGAACGCACCACGGGTAAAGCTCACAAGCACTGTACTTTGTAATGAAAATGACAAGATTTTGAGATTGATATGAGATTAATTAGCATTCATCAATAAAATTATAGAACCAACGATAGACCCACACCGTGACTCATAATCAATGGAAACCAACCAAAATTTGTCATCAGCCAAAAATTGAGTCAAACTACAGCAATTGATCCTTAACTAATAAGACTAGGTTCTAAAAGAAGACAGCAAATAAATGAAGTGCCAAAACAGATACCATAACATGTCCTTGAAACTAGCAGTCTACTTGATCTTCTTCTTTGGCCTCAGCTGCAATTCAACGAGAGCTTCAGTCAGTTAAACAGTGATATGAAAAATTAAATATTTGTAGACACATCATGAAGCGTTTATAGCAAAGAATGAAATCAATCAACGTTGATAATAATATCCTTCACCTGATTGCTGTGTCCACATTTCTTTTTCCTGCAGTTCACCGCGCGGGGATGAAGGCGTGCATAACATCTGCGACCCAAAAATAATGCTCAAAATTATCAAACATTAATTCTTCCAATCGTGTTCATTGATATGGCTTGGTAAAGTTTTGTCAAAAGTGAAAACGAACTAATAGAAACTGATCTTGAAATGAAACACAAATCGGTTTTCAATTTTTTTAGGTTTACTTGGTTTCTAATTGTGTGATAAAGTCGTGACTTGGGATGTTTGGATTGAGATTTCCAAACTAGTTTTTACTATATACTCCTAAAAAAACTACGTCAAAACGAGTTTTTGATTACAATCATTACTTCTAAGTACTCAAAATAAATCTTCATTCAAAATACTCTTAAAAACGATATCTAAACGAGCTTTGACAGAAATCATTACTAATTATTACTTCTAAATACTCAAAATAAAACTTCATTTTAAATACTATTAAAAACTACAACCAGACAAGCTTTTGCTTGCAATCATTACTCCTAAATACTAATTCTAAATACTCTTAAGTACTACATTCAAACAGCTTTTGATTGCAATCATTATTACTTCTAAGTTCTAAATACTCAAAAAAAATCTTTATTCCAAATACTCTTAAAATCTCAATCCAAACATTCCCTTCGGGTTTCAACTTAAACCAAAGACTACCAAAAATGAATTGTGATTAACCAAACCAAAACAATGAAGAAAAGAGTATAAAAACTAAACAAACCAGTCGGGATGGGAATCTTTCCATTAACTTGTTCTATAATGAAAAGAAAAATACTAGAGAAACAAACTTACTTGCGACAGATCATCTTGTCCTGGTTATATTTCCGGGCCAACGCCATCAAAGATGGCTCAATAATCCCACCACGAAGCCTCAGAACCAGATGCAGGGTTGATTCTAAAGATACAAATAGAAAATCAAACATTAAATTAAAAAAACAAATGAAACTAGTTAATGCGGAGTAGGTTTGATGATTTATAGGGAAAGTGCAAGGACTTCTCGTTCAATTAACAATCAGATCAAACGTTAAAAGCCACATGTTCCCATTGAAATCCCACTGGACACCATCAGATTCCATAAAAAGTAGCAAGAGTTTCTAAAGACACTCCTATGGTAACCATTTTTTTTTTTGGAAACCGGGAAAAGCTTGCACCACTATGCCTAAAGTATCCACGTCCGTCTTTCGACCAGGCCCAGGAGACATTGAAGAAATGGAGACAGACACAGGCGATATCAACTTATTAAATGTCACAGGTGAGTCTCGAACCTGAGACCTAGAAGGAAGCACACCTTCAAATCTCAAGCATTCGATCATTGTGCCTTGAGGTCGAAACAATCTAGTTTTTTGTTTATGAATATTGAAATTCAAACTTGTTTTCACTCAAATTCTCTTCAAAAAGTTCCATCTTTCCTGAAAGAGGTAATTGAATCCTAAACCAAAATTCAAAAAAAAAAACAAATTATTGAAAGTTGTTTTTATTAGTTTTTAAACTTTTGTAAGGGTTTGTCAAACAAAGTTACAATGTAAATGTCAAAATAAGAAAAATCATAGAATTGAGTAGTTGTTGTAGGCTTAATTTTCAAAAACAAAAAACAAAATGGTTATGTCTAAGCAATCACTCAAATAAGAGAAAACAGTAAATCAAAGATATCATCAAGTCTCCAAGAGTACCATTATCTTTTTTTACTTAATAGGAATAAAAAAGAACACCGTGTATTCATTGAAACCGCTGCTTACAGTTTAAAGAAGAATACAAAAACATTGAGAGAAGAAGCAAGCAACAACTTACAGATTACAATGTTTACCAGATCCTTTAAATCTAAAACGCCCCACCCTCAAATATAAGCAATCAGTATTACAGGGTTTGGTCAATGTTTCTCAATTCATAAACTTAACCCATACGAATTCGTGGTTACGATTCGTTTGCTGATAAGAACATCCACAAATTAAGAGAATCGCCATTCAAATACATAACGCCTTCGGACGAATGAGCATCTGTAATTTCAACTAATATTTTCTGGTCTAATCCATATTAATATGTATTAAACGAAAAATGAAAAGAAAACCTACCTTTTTGGATGTTGTAATCGGCGAGAGTACGGCCATCCTCGAGCTGCTTTCCGGCAAAGATGAGTCGCTGCTGATCGGGGGGAATGCCTGGAGAATTTACAGGATAAATCGAATTAAACATCACAAATAACAGATGCGGCCGCTTGGCTAGAGAATGAAAAATCGCAAGGCAAAGAAAGAAGAACGTACCTTCCTTATCCTGGATCTTGGCCTTGACATTGTCGATGGTGTCGCTGGACTCGACTTCCAGCGTAATGGTCTTCCCCGTTAGGGTTTTTACGAAGATCTGCATTTTTCTTTTTCTCTCTGCGGTTCGGTGATGGGGGAGGAGGAGGGGGATAGATTAGGGTTTTCTTTCTGACCTTTTTTTTTCCTACTTGTGTATATGATTTTTGGTTTTTATTTTTTAAATTTTAAATTAAATTTTTTTTTTTTTTTTAATTTTTTTGAGACAAATTTATTTAAATTTTTTATATGAATGTGTTTTTTTTTTAAATTAAAAAAAATAGTGGAGTGGAAGAGTTAATGTTATTTTAGAGTAGTTAATTACTTATTTGAAAATTGATATCAGTAGTAGGTTGAATAATAAATTACTTGTTTGGAGATTGATATTATTAGTAGTTAAATGATAAATTTAATTAAATAATTTGATAATGGTTTAAAAGTTGTTGTTTACCGTCAAATATAAATAAGTGATTTTATGAGAAATAGTACTAACTACTCCTCACTCCCTAAAACAAACACACCTTATATGATTTTATCATCTATTAAAAAAGTGAAATTTTTAACAAAATTCATAAATAAAAAACAAGAATATGGTTTTTTTTTTTTTCTCTCTTTTCAAACTTCCATTTCCTTTAAAAAAAAATTACGATATTTTGATATTTAAATTTAGTTTTTTTTTTAAATCAGCTAAAATTTTAAATTTTGAAAGAGCAGATTTCATAAATAAATAAATAATTTTTTTTTTCGGAAAAGGACACATGCATTCAAAGCATGGAAGGATGACACAAAATTATGCTAATCGAAGACAATGCAACCAATATCATAGTCTAAAAAAATTTAAAAAAAAAAAAAAAAAAATGGAGCACTAATTTGCACTTTAATAAGAATGTCTTCCTAACACAATTTTTTTTAAAAAAATAATAATAAATATTTATTTTGATTTATGAAATTTAGTTAAAATTTCGTAAGTCATAAGAGTATTTAGGGAAGGCTTAAAAAGTGCTTAAACGCGAATTAGTTTAAAAACAACTTAGAATTAGCTTCATCCAACTTACCGTCCAATGACGAAATTATGATACTTTTATATCGATCGAACTCGTAGCTACCTTGGTCTCATTTTTTGTCGGGCTTTGTAACGTTTGTAATGTTTTGGCCATAAAGCCAGCAATATATGGGTTGATAACTCTCGTCCCATACTTTTCCTCCTCTCCTGCCTTGTAGGAAAATCTGGATATCTTGGAGGTGTAACAGTCCTAGGTGTTCTTTGGTCTCGACCAAAGAGGTGAAAACTTCTTTGGCTGACCCTTCGAGGTTATGCCTTACTTTGGTCGATCTCTGTGAGTCTTAGCCTCCTGGGCGGTCCCTTTGGGGTCATAAGCTGATTTGGGTGACCCCCTGAGGTCCTAACCTCCTTGGGCGATCCTTAGAGGTCATAACACGCTTTGGACGACCATCTAAGGGTCGTAAGTTGGTTTGACCAACTCCTGGAGGTCTTGACATCTTTGGCCGACCCCTAAGAATCATAAGTTGATTTGGTCGATCCCTGAGAAGTTTTCCCTTCTTGATCGACTCCCTAGTGATCGTAAGTTGGTTTGGTCGACCCCCAAGGAGTCGTATCTTGGTTTGGTTGACTCCCTAGGGTGTGAAGGCCTCATTTGAATGATAAGAAAATCTTCTACCTATAACAAATTCATATAAAAATGAACCTATATATAAAGCGTTAGAATTAATATAAACTTGAATTTCAAAAACCAAAAAACAAACAAATCGAAAAGATCTTAGAATGTTAAATTGCAATTATTATACTTTGGATACATTTTCAAATTGATTTTTATGATAAAATATCACTCTTTGTTTTGTCTTATACTTTATAGTCAATGTGAGTGAAGCTATGTGGAATGTTTATTTCGAGCTATTAAAAATGAATTTTTATAATTACTTATTAAAAATTCTATCCAAACAAATTATTACTACAATTTTTTTTAAGATTACTTAAAATAAACTCTCATTTCTAATCACTCATACAATATTCATTCAAACACTCATGAATAAAAGAATAAAAAACCAATTTAAAATAACAGATAAAAGTAAGTTTTTTTGGGAAAGTTATCTTTTTAGTCCCCATGTTATGAGTTTAGTTTCAGCTTAGTCTATATGTGTTAAAAATTGAAAACTTTTATCAATGATATTTCAATAATGCTCACTTTTGGTCTCTATGGTTGAGGTTTAGTTTATGTTTGGTTCCTATGTTTTATTGAACACTTTGATTCTCGACATTTCAATTTATTAATGTATTGAAATATAAAATTAGTCTAGTCAAAATTACGTTATATATCAATGACTAAAATTGAGCAATATTGAAATATTATGAGTAAAATTGTTCAATTTTGGGACATACGAATGAAATATAAATTATACCCTAAACTAAAAAAAGACTAAAGTTATAGATTTTTTCTTAAAACACTATTTTCAAAATTAACATAACAATAATAATAAATAAAATTACAATAGAAAATACCATGGTTGATGGTTATTTACAGATACACTAACAACTTATCACAAAAACATAACTAAAAAGAAAGTCATACGGTAAAAGAAAAAAAAAAAATCAGTTGTTTTGAGCAATTATATATATTTGATCAAATAAAATTCATGACAATATTTTATTTTCTTCTTTTTTTAGTAAAAAATTTGAAAAAACCAATTAATTTTTTTTTTTTTTTTTAATTCTTAAGCTTAAGGTGGAATTTCTATTTGGTCTCATTTTTTCAAAATTGAAAATTTTAAAAAAAAATTAGAAGTGTTAGTTAAATATATAATGTCAACTAAAATGATGAATTGAGTAATTTTTAAATATTAATATATTGATAAAATGATTTTCTTAATTTTGGGGAGAAGTTAATTTTTAAAAGAAAGTAAGTTTAAAAACAACTAGAAAAACATAAAATTTAATTTTGAAATATATTATCAAACTGAAACTAAGAACCAAACTTGAGATAAAAAAAAAGAAGAAGTAATTTTACCTAATTAAAAAAAAAAAAAAAAAGAGAGAAAAGCAATAAGTAATTGAACACTACTGTCACATATATGTCATGATATTCAAGATTTTTGTTCGTTGACATATACTAGTCTCTTCGAGCTGTTTAATTAAAACGAATTTACCATTAAAAAAAATTACAACGAATTTATTATAATTATTATTTTGTATGTTTGTTTGAATTTAAATGATAGGCTAAGCATCTTTTGAAAATGGATTTGGTCAGTTTCACGAAAGCCACACAACCAAAACACAGCAGCAGAGCAAGTGAAACAAAGTTAAAGGCTCGAACTAACTGAACAGACACTGGTTATGGCTATGGCTACTGCCGACGGCTAGTTGAATTATGCAACTGTCATCTTCTTCCATTCCTCAACCATCTTCGTCGTTGTTGCCACCACCACCTCCAATTGCATGGTGCTGTCGCCTTTCGGTTCAGTCTCTTATTCCCAAGACCGGCATGCCAGTCGCGTATTCAAATTGTTTGATCTAATGCGTTGATTAGATGAAGAATCAAATGAGCAAACATCTTTTGCACACTTCACTCTCGTCATTTGCTACTCATTGTTCTGTTCTTGAATCTGTTTTTCAAATGAAGCATAGGAATCACATGCATTTGAGTTTTCACATTTATTTGCCTCACTTCCACAAACAGATCAAGCCCGAAACACCCACCAAAGCGATTTTAGACTAGCAGTAAGTGGCTCGTATCCTCAACCTAGCAGGTTCATGGTTCATTTCAAGTATGTCAATCAACCACTATCCGTTGCTCTTGAAGGCAGCCAAGGACAAGAATGAATTCGACCAAAAGAACCCATCTCCATCCCCTGCCCTGTTGACAACTTCCGTAATCTCCAGGGCATTATTCACTATGACAGCTCCATTCATCATCTTCTCATCTCATGCTTTGAGCCTTCTTCTCTCACTAGTTCTTCTCCATTCATGTATTGATGAACAACCCTGGTTTTTAGTTTTTGTTCGTTTGCTTTCTGTTTCTTTCTGCAATTTATCTGTAATTATCGTTTAGGGGTTTTGATTAAGAGTTCAAAAAAGAATTCTTAAGTTGTTCCAAAAATGGTATATAAACATGAAGTTTGAACACAGAATCAAATTCTAAAAACTGAAGTAATGGTGTAAAGAAGCAGGTAATACTCCAACTAAAAAGAGACGAAACAACATATTAACCGAAAATGGACCATAATAATGTACTATTAAAAAAATACACAAAGTCAATAAGAAACAAAATGTAACATTTAAAGAAACGTACACCGCCAATTTTCAGCCAATAAGTTAGAATTTTGCTTGGTAAATGGATCATAACAATGCATGAATCAATGACCAAAAAATAAAAGGTTTAAGGTAAAACCTTTCCAGTATACAAATGTAACAACCAAGTAACATCCTTAGGAAATTTTGTTACATATCTCTCCAGGAAAATCTTTTCTCCGGGATATAATATACTATAGATGTCCAATTCTTTCTTTAATAAACCTTTTGCATAAAGACTTTGGACAACAGACCACCTTGGAATTATCCTCCTCTCCAAACTATAGCTAATCACAGTGGGATTTGTAGCAATAACCTCAGGCTTCAACCCCATTTTGTGCACAAAAAAGTCCATAGTCTTGAAGATATTCTCCTCAGATAACATTAAACATAGTGGAAACTTTTTAAAAGCTAAAAGAGTCTGATCCTCTGACCAACCATACTTCTTGTAAGCTTCAAATTTTCTTTCCAATGTGAAAGGAGTCATCTTAGAGAGCACACTAATAGCCACAGCAAACTTACGCTTAAAAGGGTCAAATCCCATATCCCTAACTTGGTTAAGAATGCTGCGGAATTTAGAATGCTCAAGGAGTGTTGCATCGAGATAATTCGTAACCAAAAACGAAATCCAAACTTCAGAAACTCCAAATGTTCGTAACATCACAATGTTTGGTGCAAGTTTGTCCGGAAGATTATGAAGAAATGCCCTGGGCGAACGCTTCAAACATTTGATGACTTTTTCATCATCAACAAGCACAGACTTAAGGTATTTATAACAGGGAATTATACGATTATTCAAGCTTCTTCCCATAAGAAAAGGACACGAATGTATAATCTGAACACATTCTGAGTTGGAAAGCCCCACGGAATGCAAAAATTCAAATTTGGGGAGAAGTATTCGATCAGATTTAGTCATAAGCAAATTCGGGCATTTCTTAACAATATTAGAAATCTGAGTTTTAGTAAATCCCTGGGTTTGGAGAAGCGAAAGAAGTACATTAGGGTTTCTCGGAGTTTTGAAATTTACCTTGGAAGCCAGATTCAGAGCAGTCTCCGATTGCATTCCGCATGAATTAACGAGAAATGAAACTGTGGAAGAATGTATAGAACCATCTTCCAATGGTGGAAACGATGCTTGTGAGTATAATTTGAAGCTAAATAAGGGGTTTGAATGAAACCCTAGATTGTCGAATAAGGAGGTCGCCACCGCAACCTTCCTTCTGCTACAACTTGAGAAGATTTCGAGCCTTACAATTCGGAACATTATGAAAGAGTTATTGCAAATCGGCCATGGATTGTTGCACATTCACTCTGAAAATTTCGGAGATTGGTTTCTGAGGGAACAATGAGATGAAACTCATGGAAGAAAGAAATGAATCGAAACAAACAATTTCACATTCCTTTATTTATTTATTTTTTTGAAATAACGTTCCTTTATTTGTGCAAAATATAATGCATTCCATTTTCAAAATAATAAGAAGAAGAAATAATAATAAAATGCCTTCTATTTCAAAAAAAAATAAAATCAAATAAAATAAAATCAAATATAGGCTTAAACTTTTGGGTTTTTGTCGTTATTGTCTCTTAATTTTCAAAATTATCACAAATATTTTTTAACTTTACCAAATATTTCTAAAATATTCATGCGATTAAATTTGGATGGAAAGGGTTAAAATTTGATTGGAAGAATGTGGTTGAACTTTAAAAAGTTAAAAAAATATACCCTTTTAAAAATATCTTCATTATTATGTTTGAATGAAAATTTTAACATTTTGATCGAATAAATATGTCATTGACGGTTGAGAAATATTAAAAAAAAAAAAAAATCTGATTTCAAAATGATTATTTTTCTTTTTCACTTTTTGTTTTTTTTTTCTATGAAAATAAACATATATAATTTAAAAGATTGTAGTATCAACTAAGCTCCAAAAATTAGAAATTAATAACATTAACCATCTCTTGATTATTAAAGTAATAAACAAGATTAAATTATTGTTGAGATGATTTTTTTTTTAATAATTCCACTATTTTTTGGATGAATTTGAAAACCTAAATCAGATAGGCTCGTCACTTTTTTAAATTTTGGATGATAATTATTATTGTTTTATTTTGTGTAATTGATTTCTAGCTTGAATTATTTAAGTAATTTTAAATTTAATGTCAAATTCTAGAGATAAATAATAAATTCCCAATAACGTTCATAATTGTTTTCACATTAAGATTTCTTATTTAACATTACATCAAGATGATCTCAAGCGGCAACCTAACAGCTGAGACGTGAGGCATTTTGGACATGATTCCTCGGGTCTTTCGAATTTGTTGATATAATTATTATTTTATAATTTATTATTAATTCTGATTTAGTATTTAATCTATGTGTTCCTAATTTTTAGAGTAGTGTTATAGTGTTAAGAGTAGTGATGTACTGTGACAGCTATCCTGATTTGGTGGATAGTGGAATTTATTTTTAGGCTTACTTTTTGTTTTATATATTGTAATTTGGCTAATTTGGCTATATATATATATAGCAGAATAAAAATCGAGAGTGTTCTATTATTAAAATGCTACGCAGTTTTATTTTCTGTCACACATTATAAATTTTGTTCTTTTGTTAATTAATTTTTCTACAAATTGATATTAGAGCTAAATGATCTCATGATGATGAGATGTTTGAGTAGATAGAAGGAGCAACGACGTCAAGTGAGACATGGACCATTTTGTCTTCAAACGCAAATGTGAGTTGCTAGGAGACCACATAAACTCTGCAAAAGACGATGAACTAAGAATTGATGGCAATTGAGAAAAAAAAAACTACATGACAAATGACTGATCCCACAGACAGAAAGAACTTCCACTACGTGAAAAATTGTTACAATCACACAAAATTCTCTCCCGACCCCAACACATAAACACTCTCTTCAAAGCTTATACTACTCATACCCTTTGCCCCACTCTCCACAAGAGAATAGAGAATACAAAAGGAATTTAACTAGAGTCAGTAAACAAAGCTTAAAGTGCTTCTGACTTGGGATACTTTGAAACCAAAGTCACATGCTCCCTTTATAGTGCTTGGAGCGCACACTTCCTTGCTTCTTTCCGAGGTGGGATAATTCGCTTCTAATATTTTGCCAAAAACTCAACACGCATGAGATAGTAAAATTGAAAACCCATGAATAGCCTTTGCAAGCACAAGCCTCGATTGGTACCTTCTATAACAAGCACAGTAGTTCACGAGCAAGAGGACGTGGACGTGGTGGCAATGATTCCAACAAAGGTCGTGGTGGCCACAATTATGGAGGTGTTGAGAAAAACAACACTGGTTTCAATTCCTCTTGACAACAAAGAGGACGTAGAGGTATGTATAATAAATCAAATGTGAAATGTTATAATTGCCACAAGCGCGGTCTTATGCAAATGAATGCAGATCAAAGATGATAATCAAGTTGCGAATTGTACTGAAGAAGATCGTAATCACAAATATCACGAAGAGGATCATGTATTATTAATGGTAGCCACATCAAATGAAACTCCAAACGACCATACTTGGTATTTGGATAAAGACTACACGAATAACATGTGTGGTCATAAAGAACTGTTTGCAGATTTTGATGAATCGTTTCACATAAAAGTGAAATTTTGGTGATGGAAGTTTCGTTCCTGTTATTGGAAAAAGGAAAATTCTTATCAATAGTGATCATAGGTAAATTTCAAATATTTTTTATGTACTAATATGAAAAGTAATTTGTTGCATATGGGACAATTGGCTGAAAAATGTTATGTGATGCATATCTCTGTAAATCTACTCTCAATTTTGATCAAGAAGATAATTTGATCCTTAAAACATTTTTCATCAAAAAATCATATGTTTCCATTAGATTTGAATATGAGTGATTTCAAGTGCTTGAATTCGACAGTGAATGATGAATCATGATTATGACATTTACGGTTTGGGCACCAGAGTTTGGAAAATCTTTCCAAACATAATTTGTGAAAGGTTTACCCAATAAATTTTTGGAACTCATTCATACAGATGTTTGTGACCCAATGAACAAATCATCAATTGAGGGTAAGAAGTATTTTTTAATCAAAGAAAACTTGGATTTATCTATTTAAGAGAAAAAATGAGGTATTCACTGCTTTAAAATATTTAAAACATGTGTTGAAAGACAGAGTAGCAAATTAATCAAGATGATTTGTAGTGGCCGAAAGAAAGAATAGAATAATCATGGATATGGCTAGTAGCATGCTTAAAGCAAAATGCGAAATTATTTTTAGGCTGAAGTTGTATCATGTATGTTGAATAGATCACCTTCTAACAGTCTTTCTAACAAAACTCCTATCGAGGCACACTTAACAACTATAGATCAATTACCTATGCTCATGTCCCTAAGCCAACAAGATCCAAGTTTGATAATAGGGCAGTAAAGACAATGACAAGGAGGGTTATACAATCCAATGACAAAAAGATGATAGTAAGTCGCTATGTTACATTTGCAGAAGATGAGATATGGGATTGGAATACAACAGGTGACATAGATTAAAAAAAAATATGTTATATTTACGTTTTAAACGAGGATGCAGATGCAAAATATATAGTCACCCTTGAAACACCTACAGTGAAGTTGCAGCTTCAATTGCAACTATGGAAAGATTAAAAAAAAGCCACGACAACCTATAGATCTTCTTGCAGATTACGAGGTTAATGTTGATGATGAGGTTAATGTTGATGGAGAAATAGTCCATTTTGCTTTTCTTGCAGATTTGGAATTTGTTGAAGTTGAAAATGCCGTTCAGAATCCCAAATGACAAAAATGCGATGAACGAAGAATTTATGACAATTGAGAAAAATACTGCATGCAAATGACCGATCTTCCCAAATAAATGGTGAAATTGACAAATACAAAGCAGGTTGGTGGCAAAGGGATTTAAACAAAAGAAGGGCTATGATTATAGAGAAATATTTTATGCCCCAATGGAAATCCTCTGCAGTTTAATTTTCTCTCCAAAATTACAAAGTTTCTTGTTCTCTTAATTAGTTTTCCTACAAAATTTGAGACCCTTGAAATGCTTAAAATCGAAAACTCTTAAAGTATTATGGGTTTTGGCCTCGGGATGTGGACCCTAATATAGTGGCCCTCAAATGTCAACATAGGTAGCCCGGTAGGAGTTGTAACTCTGATGGCCTGAAAGGCTAGCTTCAACTGGCCTATTAACCCAAAAAAAATATTCCATCAAGATTAAAATTATAATTCAAAGTTCATTGGTAATATTGTGATTTATTTAAACATTTGAATTTTTTTTATCAACGACTAATATAACATTAAACGTGAAAAATAAAAGCGCATTACTACTAACAATACAACCAGTCGAAAAATATTAGTTAGTTTAAGCTAACCTTCAATGACTTTCTATTAGAAGTATTCAAATAACTCAACAATCTAAACTAATATAACCAAATTTAATACTTAAATGCACATAGTTGAGCGATGAATTCACCAAAACGAAATTTTGGTTTGGTCCACAAGATCTCCTTAGCTCAACCGGATGAACTCCTACTTTAATGTATCTAAAAAAAAATGATAAATTCATAAAGAAAATGATAAACAATAATCATAAGATAAATATATTAAGTAATTAATTTATTATCTATTCAATTAATTAAACAACTAATATTAACACATAAAAGTAATTAATAAGTTAAAAGTACAAGGATTAAAAAAAAAAATATTAGGCATTTGAAACAAAACTTGTAATATTTTTATAATTTTTTTTTTTTAACGATACAAATAATTTACAAAGTTTTTTTTTTTTATTGCCAATAGTATTTTTGAAACTTTTAAAAAATCATGGACAAACTACGATATGAGTATTTCTGAAACATTTTATAAATATTTAAAGACATTTGTGAGACCTGTAAAAGTTCAGGGGCAATGTTGACAAAAAGTCCAAGAGGTATATTTTAGAAAAAAAAAACAAATACATCAAAATTTAATCAACTTGCCAACAAGAGTGATATAAACTCGATGACTGGTCACGAGTTCGAGTTTTCCTTTCTCATTATTGTCATCTAAAAAAAATCAACTTAAACCAATGATTTCAAGCACTTGGCGAAAGTGATTGTTTCGAGTGAAATTTATTGAAAATAATTAAAGTTAAAATATTTTCGATTAAAATACAATTTGATATCTAGAATTTCAAAAGTTAAATTATTTGAACTTTCAAGTTTATTCTTGTTTGGTCATTCAATTTAGTTCATCTGACTTTCAAAATTGTTTTTTTTTTTTTGAAATATAATTTGTTCTATTTAAATCCATCACTTAAAACATCAAAGTTAAAATGTGGTCATATCATAATATTTATTGAAATTGGTTCAATAATATTTATAATTTTAATATATATATTTTTAAACTTTATATAGAAAAATGGTAAACTTTTAAAGAAAAATTAACTATTTTTTTCCAATAAAGACGAAATTTAATTTGTTTGAAAGTTTAGAATATTAAAATTAAGCATTTAAAAGTTTGTGACATTAATGAGATAAATTTGATAGTCTAGTAATCAATAAGTAACAAATTTAAAATTTTTAAAGCTAAAATTGGACATTTGAAAATTGAACTAAAATAGAATAAATCTCAAAAAATATAGGCCAAAATAATAATTTAACCAATATTTTACTATGCATGAAATATTAGTTCAACAAGTTTTTAAAATAAATATTTTTAAATTTTGCTAGAATTTGAAAAATCTACAATAAATTTCCTTATAAATTTACAATTTTATTTTCCTATATGGTACCAATGTAGTTTAAAAATGATTTAATCAAATCATTTTACTAAAAAAAAAAACATTTTTATGGGGATTTTCGTATATAGCAAAACAATATCATGGATAACAAATTTTAAAGTATTTCCTTTGTAGCAAAGAATGGACCGTCTATATTAAATGACTAAAATGTCCTCAGTTCAATTAGTTCACTTGATAGTCTTAAATTAATAATTTAATTTCAACCGATGCCTTTAATAAGTAGTTCAACTAATACACTTAATCAATTCGCTGATAGACTCAATCAATTCGTTGATAATTTTCAATCATTTTGTTGCAAAGAGTAGTGAAATTTGATTTTTAATAAAAAAGTTATAATTAAAATAGGTGAATGAAAAGTTGTTATGTGTAGCATTATTATCATTTTATTATTATTATTTTTTTTTTAATTTTCAAGTTTTGAATACATTTTCCATCAATTCCTTTCAAATGTGGTTATGTTTTTTTTTAAGTACATATTGGGAGAAGGGAACAATATCGCTTTCCAGGATCGAGCTCGTGGCGCTGGTATTGAACTGGATCGCCACTGAATCGGTTCAAATGGTTACATTCTTATCCTTAAATTTAAAGTTTAGTTTTCAATTTTGTTAAGCTTAAAATTATTTTATTGATTTTAAAATTTATTTTTCAATCAAACTTAGTTCAACAATAATAATTTTTAATAGAAAAAATAACAAAAATCTAGCACATATTATCTAAAAATATTTATGTAAAAACAAACAAAGTTATCATAAGTCAATTTTAAATAAAATTTGAAATATGAAGATTTAAAAATACAAGACAAATGTAAAAAAACTAGTGTGTTTAGATTTGATAGAAAATGGTGGAACGGAGAGAAATAGAAGAGTAAAGATTTTTATAAGTAATTAACTACCCATTTACGTTAATAGTGATAAGTAATAAATTTGATGTGCAATTTGATATAATTTTATGAGTAATCAAGAATGATTGTTTACGGGCAAATATAAACTACCGGTTACAAACAAGATATTCTAGGAGATTCTACAGAAAACAAACCCCTTTTCTTTTCTTCACTTAAAAAAGTATATTTATAAAAGTGTAAATTAAGAAGTCCAATATTCAAAACAATGATGGGAGCAAATACACAAAAATGAAGCTTATATGTGATATGTTCTCAAGTTACTTAATTAAAATACATCTAAAAAATAATTTTTTTTTTAGTTTTAGTATATGTTAGTGAGATTATGAAGAGAAAAAAAAACTATTTATAAAAATCAGGTAAAAGTTTCTTTAACTACAACAAAACTTTGTACTATTGTATAGGTTAAGTGATAACCTAAGCATGTTTGGAATGAATTTGGTAAGTGATAGAAAGTTGCATTATTTTTCCTATCTGAACAGACCTTGGCAATGGCTATGGCTATGGCTATGGCTATGGCTATGGCTATGGCTATGGCTACGGCTACGGCTACGGCTACGGCTACGGCTACGGCTACGGCTACGGCTACGGCTACGGCTACGACAATGGCCGACGGCAAGCAGAATGCTACTGTCATCTTTTTCCATTCCCCGACCGTCTCCGTGACTGTCGCCAAAACCTCCAATTGCCGGCGCTGCTGCATCCAGTTCAACCTCTTATTCCAAAGACCAACATGCCAGTCCCTCTATCAAATTGTCAGAACAAGCCCGAGATGCCTGCGAAAGTGGTCTTAGCCTAGCTGTAATTGATTTGTATCTTCGAGTTAGAGAGTTTCATGATTCCTGTCATGCTAGTCAACCAACCTCTGTTCGTGCTGCTCTTTAAGGAAGCCAAGATGGCGAATATGAAAAGAACCTGGACAAGGAGGGATTCCTCCGCATAGCTAGTTAGCAGGGTCTCGTTCATTAACGGAATTAACCAGACAAATCGCTCCACCAACTAAGAACGGTCATGCACAACTACCCAATAGAAAAGCCGAGGAGAAAGGCTTCGACCAAATGAATCCATATCTCCATCTACTCTCCAGCACATGATTCACTATGACAGCTCCACCATTCATCATCTTCCCATCTCATGCTTTGAGTCTTCTTCTCACTCATTCATTTCTATTCATGATATTGATTAAAAAAAAAAAACCTTGGTTTCCAGTTTCTGTTTGTTTTCTGTTGCTTTCTGCAATTTCATCTGTAATTATCTTTCTTTTGTTTTCTAATTTTTGATTAAGAATTCAAAAACGGTTTCCCAGGTTGTTCCAAAAAATGGTAAATAAACATGAAGTCTGAACACAGAATCAAATCCTAAAAACTGAAGTAATGGTGTAAAAAGAGAAAGGTATACTCCAAGTAAAAAGAGTCAACGAAAACAACATATTAACAGGAAATGAACCATAATAATGAAGTACTACTGAAAAACAGTAATACACAAGTCAATAAGAAACAAAAGGCATCGTTTAAACATACACCAAAAGGCCAATATATTCAGGCAATAAGTTAGAATTCTACTCGGTAAATGGATCATAACAATGCATGAATCAATGACCAAAAAAATAAAACGTTTAAGGTAAAACCTTACCAGTATACAGATGTAACAACCAAGTAACATCCTCAGGAAACTTTGTCACAAACCTCTCCAAGAAAATCTTTTCTCCAGGACATAAGATACAAGTTATGCTGAATTTTTTCTTCAATAAACCTTTGGCATAAAGACTTTGGATAACAGAACACCTAGGAATTATCCTCTTCTCTAAACTATAGCTTAACATATTGGGTTTTGTAGCAATATCCTCTGGCTTCAATCCCATTTTCTGTATAAAAAAATCCATAGTCTTAAAGATCTTCTCCTCAGATAGCAACAAACATGATGGATGCTTTTTAAAAGCTAAAAGAGTCTGATCCTTTGACCAACCATACTTCCTGTATGCATCAAATTTTCTTTCCAAGGTGAAGGGAGTCATCTTAGTGAGCACATAAATTGCCTCAACAAACACACGTTTTAAAGGGTCAAATCCCATATCTCTAACTTGGTTAACAAAGCTGCAGAATTTGGAATGCTTAAAGAATGCTGATTCGGGAAAATTCGTAACCAAAAACGAAATCCCAACTTCAGAAACTTCAGATGTTCGTAACAGTGCAATGTTGGGTACAATATTATCTTGCAGATTTTGAAGAAGTGCCCTGGGCGTACGCTTCAAACATTTAAAAACCTTTACATCTTCAACAAGCAAAGATTTAAGGTATTTGTAAATGGGAATTAAATGCATTTTCAAGCTTCTCCCCAGAAGAATCGGACACGAATGTATAATCTGAACACACTCAGACTTGGAGAGCCCAAGGGAATGCAGATATTCAAATTTGGCCAGAAGTGTTTTATCAGATTTACGAAACAGCAATCTCGGGTATTGCTTTACAATATTAGAAATCTGAGTTTTGGTGAATCCTTGAGATTGGAGAAGGTAAAGAACTGAATCAGGGCTTTTGGGGGTTTTGAAGTTTACCTTGGAAGCCACATTCAGAGCAGTCTGTAATGGAATTCCGCATGAATTGACGAGGTACAGAACTGTGAAAGAATTTATACGCACATCTTCACAAGATCGAAGCGGTGATTCACTGGGAATGATTGAGAAGAATTTGAAGCTAAATAAATCAAACCCTCGATTGTCGAATGCAACTCTTCTACTAGAACTTATGATTTTGATTCCTAGAACTCGGAACATTTTGGCATGGATCGTTGCACAAAAATGGTGGCCGCGGTTCTACGCGGACAAGGAAACTAAACCGCTGGGACAAAACGGAACCCTAGAGAAAGGGAAAAAAAAAAAAAAAAAATATTTACTCTTCTAACGTGTGTGAAAATCTCTTAATTTTATTTAAGAAGTTGAAAGAGGTTAATTACAACATTAATCAAACGTTAATAGAGGTGATTAATTAAATTAAAATTTTAAGATTTAATTATTATAAAGAGCATACTTTATGGATGATTTGTACAATTTTCTCAAGAAATTAAAATAGGTTAAACAGTCATTTGGTTATAAACTTTCAAATTTGTTTGATTGCGGTACATATACTATCAAAATTTTAATTTTAATATTTAAATATTCGAGTTTGTTTCCTTTGATTAAAAATGATAGGGGTGAAAGATAACAATTGGAATAATTTATTATTGGTTTGAGAATTGGTATTAAGAGCGTTTGAGGTAATTAACTACGTGTTTGGAGATTGATATTAGTATATTCGAGTAATTAACTACTTATCAGAAGAGTCATGTTAGTAGTGGTGGAGTGATAAACTTGATGTTATGTTTTATGGAAGATTCATACATTAAAAAAAAAAAATTGTTCATAAACTTTGAGTTTTGTTCTATTGCAGTCCTAAATTTTCAAGAGTCTAATTTTAATCACTAAAATTTCAACATAAATTAATATGTATTTTTATATCAGATTAAATAGTGAAATAACATTAAGTTTCATACTCATTTAAGATAAAAAGTAATAGTGAACTTATTTGTCACATAAAAGTTAGGAGCATCTCATATTGAAATATGAGGTTATCTAGTATGTATGTTCAAAATATTTTCAATATGAAATGTTCGACAACATATATAAGATTTATGAATATCGATCTATATAATTTTTATTAGAAAGTGCGGTTATTTATCTCAAAAGCAACCAGCAATGAGAGAAGTAGTCAATTTTATCTTAAGAATATTTGAGGACCCCCACTTTACTGATGTGGAACATTTATGAGATCCGCTCTTTATATCATTTGAGTATTCATAATGGTTATTGTGTGTTCTAAAAGGATAGAAGATATCAATAGAGGGTATGTTTTGGTAGGCAAACTCCAAAGAATGTGTGTGTCAAGCTAAACAAGCAATTAAAGGAAGATTTTTCAATGTTCTTGAAGTATGTGTAGAATATCAGTTCGATTTTTGTTGATTTTGTGCCAAATCAACAATCGAACCAAGATCCTCGGTTCTTCAATTAATGTCTAATAAATGAAAAAAATCCTTTGTTCGATTGATATATATTTGGTTTGGTTCAAATTTTAGTTTTTACTTCCATAAAAATTTAGGTTTCTTTTTCATTTTCATTTTGGCTATTAATTTGATCCTAAAGAATTTTATTTTACTAACCATTTTTTATATCATTTAAAAAAAAACCAACAATTTTTTTTTATAAATATTACAATATTTACCATGTTTTTACTTCATATTTCACATTTCACATTTAGATTAAGATTTGTTCTTGCATCAAATTAAAATAGCAACATTTCTTTTTAGTATTTATTTATTCAACTCTGTTTAGATTTGTATGAGTTATTCCATCAAGAATCGATACAATATATTTTAAATTTCTAAAATATCAAACTAAATGATGCAATATTGATATAAAAGATCGAGTTGATCCATCGAATCGATTTGGTTAAGTTCGATTCGAAGAACAACCGAACATCCGTGAAAAAAAGGGTTAAATCATAAATTGTCTGTTTCTGAGTTAGAATTTAGTTCATCTAATTTTGAAAGTTATAAAAAGGTGAAGTTATTCAATATTCCAAACTACATGCCTTCACTTCTGAGATCTTAAAGGAAGGAAGCTTCAACATTCATTGTCATCAAACTTAGAGAAACTAGTTGTTTCGAGTGAAATTTATTGAAAATATAATAAAAGTTAAAATATTTTAGATTAAAATATTTAGGGTTTCCTTTCTTTTTAACAGAGCTGCCTGCAAGCTTTTATTGCAATTTTAAACTTCCAAATGACGTGTTTGAATTGCAGAGATTACCATCCCTCGTCAGCGAAGGTCGAGTTCGGCGACGGCGGTGAACGACGCATGTTCGACGGTGACAGTCAACAGAGGCGGTGAATGACGAGTTCGACAAAATTGTGAAGAGCGAGCTGGTAGAGTTCGACGACGGTGACGTTGAAGATCGTGGTCGATGATGACAATGGAATGTTGGTGAGGTATTTGTGAATGACGAGTTCGACGGCGATGAAGGGCGAGGTAGAATTAACGGCGTCGCTGGTTACTAAATACTTTTATGTTTTTTTAAATACTAAATAAAAACGTTTTGAATATGTATGTGCAAATTAAATAGAAAATGGACATCTCTAATATTTATACACGTTTTGAATATGTATGCAAAGTTTCTTTAAATATATAGACTTAAAAAAATATGATCAAGTTAATATTTATTGAAATTGGTTCAACAATGTGAACATATTTCTAAAATTTATCGAGAAAAATGGTAAACTTTTAAAGAAAAAGTAACAATTTTTTTTTCCAATAAGGACAAAATTTAATTTGTTTGAAGCTCTAGGAATTAAAATTAAACGTTTATATATAAATGAGAAATTTGAAAATCTAGCCATCAATAAGAAATAAATTTAAAAGTTTTAGAATTAAAATTAAACTTCTACAAATTAGACTAAAATAGAACAAACGTTAAAGTGAATAGGCCAAATAATCTTTTAACCAATATTTTACTATACATGAAATATTTATAAAAACTATATTAAAATTTTTTCATGTACATCAAATTGGCTCAACAAGTTTCTAAAATAAATATTTTTAAAATTTTGCTACATCTGAAAAATCTACAACAAATTTCTTTATAACTTTACAATTATATTTTACTATATAGTACCAATGTAGTTCTAAAATGATTTAATCAAATCATTTTACTAAAAAAACATTTTTTCATGGGGTTTTCATCTATAGCAAAACAAAGCCCCAAAAACAATTTCATTAAGTAGCAAAATTTTGAAAGCACCAGTAGATTAGTTTCGACTTTCGATTAGTAGTTCAACTATAATAAATTATATTTTTCAAACATTAAAAAGTGGATTAAATTTGATTTTTTTGTAAATGAATGAAAATCTATTAGATAAGATTTTTTTTTTTTTGAAAAAAACTATAATTAAACTGGTAAATAAAAAGTTGGTACGTGTAGTAATTTTTTTTTTACTCTTTAAGTTTTGAGTACTTTTTTCATCTTCCTTTCAAATGGTTACGTTCTTATCCCTAAATTTAAAGTTCAATTTCAACTTTGTTAAATTTAAAGTTATTTTATTGATAAAATTTATTTTTTAATCAAACTTAGTTCAACCACAATAATAATTTTTAGTAGAAAAATAACAAAAATCGTACATATATTATCTAAAACTAATAAAAATATTTTTGTAAAAACAAAGAAAGTTATCATAGTCAGTTTTAAATATAATTTGAAATATGACGATTTAAAAACATAGGACAAAAATGAAAAAAAAAAAAAAAATTAATGCATTTGAATTTGATAGAAAATAGTGGAAGGGAGAAAAATAGAAGAGTAAAGAATTTTTGAAGTAATTAACTACCATTTTCAAGATTTACGTTAATAGTGATTGAGCAATAAATTTGATAGGCAAATTGATAGAGTTTTACAAGTAATCAAGAATGATTGTTTACAAACAAATACAAACATCAAGTTACAAATAAGATAATATACAACAAATTTTATACGGTTGTACGTATAGGTTAAGTGATAACCTAAGCATGTTTGGAACACTACAAGATTGAACACCTACGGCGACGGAACTTTTCGTCGCCTTAGCTTATGGCGACGCAAAAACTCCGTCGCCAGCTCCGTAGCCAGAACCTCGTCGCCTTAACCTATAACGACGCAAAAGTGC
>JBBMEG010000027.1:11119496-11136451 GCA_037832605.1 Cyclanthera cordifolia
ACCTTCTGAGATACTTTGTTTATTCAACAAAATCGCATTCCTCCAAGCCGAATTGAACGCCGTTGCTTTCCTCGTCGCCCCGACCTACACTCTCATCTCTCTAATTCAGTTGACCGGTGGTGGGCGGCGGTGGGTTTGAAGGGACCAGACACCCTTCACATAGGGAGTAGTGCTTTAAAATAAACATTAGATAAATTTGATTCTTGTCACATCATGAAATTAACCTGTCACCAATCACTATAAGATGTGTTAAACTGGATTAACATCAAACAATAAAATCATCGCGCTACCAATCTTTACTGTAACTCTCTCTCCTCCTTAGATGTAAATATAGAAGGATGAAATAGCTAGAGATTTGCAAGGATAAAGAAACTGGAATTAGAGAATACCTACCTCATTTTGTGAGCCATCCATTTCTCTTAAAATCATCTTACATACCAGCATCAGGAATTCGATCCTAAAAATCGATATTAACTTCCAATTTATTTGAAAACAATAATGTCATCTACCCAACTTTTACTGTCATGAAGCATCAAAAGAGTTCTAATATGTCACATGAGAATAATCAATAGTCAGGTAAATTGGACTCAAATATATATATATATATATAATTTAAAAAAATAAAAATAAAAATCTATTTAGCAAAGGTATCTTTTCCATCCCACAATGTAACTTGAAAAAAACATGAAATTTTATTCAAGAGCCACTTTAGTGGCTAGAAGATAGGATCTTTCATGTTAATCCACTTTTATTCTTCTTGAAGTCTTGGTACAAATAGACAAGAGAATCAGTGGACATGTATACATATCTTTTCATATTCAAATACACAACACTTATACATGACCTGTTAACAATTTTTGAAAAACAAAATTACAAATTATAAAGGAAAAGAATACATGCAGTGAAAATTCCCGATGGATTTCGCAGGGACCATAATTAATTTTGGTGATAGAGCCGGGAATCAGTGGACATGATCTCATATCCATTTTCACAATAGATGAAATACTATGACACAAAGATTTGGAAGTAATCAATTTGATAAATTTTAAAGAAAAACTATTAAAATTAAAATTTTAGCTAGTTCCAAAAATAATAAACCAAGCAAAACTCAATCGATTTAGCCAAATCCATGTTTGGACCAACGGATATAGTAATCAATATTTGTTAGATCATAACCCATCTTCCAAATGTAAACCACCAGCCCTCTTATAATAACCCACAAATTTAGGTTAAGAATGATAAATAAAACAGCTAAAGCTGACACTAATGATGTTTTAGTATCTACTCAATCAATAGTTCAAGTCTCCCCAATCCCCCTTTGTTGTACTAAAAAATGATAAATAAAACGTAGGTTTGTACACGTAATTAAATCCTAAGAGCAGAAGTTATGGTGTAAAGAAGCAAGAAGTAATCCAACTCAGACAAGTCAGCAAAGCAACATATTTACATGAATTGTTCTTAATCTTCAAGATATACACTATACAGCATTACACATGATTCAAACTTGTTCATGAAGATTGTTCATTAAGTAGCATTGAGAAACAATAATACCCAACTCAATATAAAACAAAAGGTTTCATTTAAACAAACAACAAAAGGCCAATATTCAGGCAATAACTTAGAACTCTTCTTTGAATAATGGACTATAGCAATGCATGAATCTAAGGAACAAAAAAGAATTTAAGGTTAAACATCATAGGCTTTGACATTTCCAGTATACAAATGTAACAACCAACTAACATCCTTAGGAAATTTGGTCACATATCCCTCCAAGAAAATCTTTTCTGAGAGACATAAGATACTGATGATGCTCAATTTTTTCTTTAATAAACCTTTTGTACAAAGACTTCGAACAACATTCCACCTTGGAATTATCCTCTTCTCCAAACTAAAGCCCATTAAAATAGGTCTTGAAGCAATATCCTCTGGCTTCAACCCCATTTTGTGTACAAAATAATCCATAGTCTTGAAAATATTCTCCACAGATAGCATCAAACATTGTGGAAACTTTTTAAAAGCTAAAAGAGTCAGATCCTTTGACCAACCATACTTACTGTAAGCTTCAAATTTTCTTTCCAAAGTGAAAGGAGTCATCCTAGAGAGCACAGTAATGACATCGACAAACACCCGTTTTAAAGGGTCGAATCCCATAGCCATAACTTGGTTAACAATGCAGCAAAATTTGGAATGTGAAAGGGATAATGAATAGAGATCATTAGAAACCAAACACGAAATCCAAACTTCAGAAACTCCAGATATTTTTAACAATGCAATGTTGGGTGCAACTTTGTCTTGCAAATCTACAAGAAATGCCCTGCGTGAACGCATCAAACATTTAATGACCTTTTCATCATCAACGAGCAAAGATTTGAGATAGCTGTGACTAGGAATTAGATGGTTTTTCAAGCTTCTCTTCAGAAGAAGTGGAGTTGAATATACAAGATGAACACATTCTGACTTGGAAAGTCCAATAGAATGCAGAAAATTGAATTTGGGCAAAAGTGTTCTATCAGCTCTACAAAACAACAAACTTGGGCATTGCTTAACAATATTAGAAATCTGAGTATTGGTCAATCCTTGGGTTCGAAAAAGCGAAAGAACTAAATCGGGATTTTTCGGAGTTCTGAAGTTTACCTTGGAAGCCACATCCAGAGCAGTCTCCAATGGAATGCCGCATGAATTAACGAGGTATGAAACTGTGAAAGAATTTTTGCGCCCATCTTCCAAAGGTCGAAACGGTACTTTTGAGAATGATTTCAAGCTAAATAAGGCGTTTGGATGAATCCCTTGATTATTGAATAAAGAAGTGGCGAAAACCCTTCTGCTAGAACTTAAGATTCTAAGCCCTAAAATTGGGAACATTTAGAGTGAGCCACTGCGATTATTGCACATTCATCCTGAAAATGGCGGCGTTCTACACTAACAAAGAGACAATTGGAACCAAATAGAATCCTAACCTTATGGATCAACGAAAAGAAGGGGAAAACAAAGGTATTATGAATAGTCCAGTTTCCTACTCTTCTCTTTGTATGTAGTGAGCAACGAATATGTTTTACCATGTGAGATTCTTTGTTTGATCCCAAAATCTTCTGGTTTGTTCAACAAAATCGAATTCCTCGAAGCCGAATGGATCTATAACGCTGTCGCCTTCCTCGTTGCTCCGATCTCAACTTTCCTTACTGGAGTCAGTCCAGCGACATATGAGTCAAAATCTAGCATGGAGTCCGCGTAAAGAAGAACACCGTCGTCCGTGACGCATCAGGTGGCGATGACGTCGGCGGGGCGGGAGCAGCTTGGCTATTAGGTTTTGAATGGCGGAAACTGAACTTCGATTACACTGAGGCTCGGCCTAGGGTTTTGTTCAGTGTGGATTAGAGGTGATTTTATGGCAATTTTACACGATAATCAAACTAATATCGTTTTTTTATAATTGAATTTAAATTAAAGTTCATTAATAACAAAATTATTTGATTCTATTTTTAATTAGTTGAGTTTAGTTATCAATTTTGATGACAATAAAAAAAATTCATTTTATTAACAAAAAAAACTATTTTTTTTCTTAAGCATCAAAATATTTACCATGTTTCATATTTCATATTTAAATGTTTCTCCATTAAATTTAAATGCTAACATTTTTTTTTACTCGTAGATGGACACCGAACAATGAAACAAACGTACAACCAACCTTTCGTAAAAGTTAATATATTTTACCATTAATATATTGTGTTGAAATGAACGTTAACAAAGTATTAAGTATTAAAAGGGTTGGTGGGGTTGTGATTTTATTGTTTGATGTTAACCCAGTTCTACACCAGTGACACGGGTTATATCCTCGAAATTAGTATTTGACTCTCAATTTATTTGAGTGCAATAGTGTCATCTATGTAGGGTTTGTGATCTTCTTCCCCAATTTGTACTAAAAAAACACAAAGTATTATGTTGAATTTCCATTAAAAAATAGGACAGGAAATATGGTGTATTTTTTTAATTGAAAGAGACAGTAGCAGGTTGGTTTCATTATTTAGTCGTAATACAGTTCAATACTAACGTTACGGGTTTGATTCACATTTGTTGTTTTCATATATTATTATCACTCCTACGTACTTGTGACTAAGAGCATGTTTGGCGCGGAGTGTTAACGCCCATTAACATAACTCATCTAATCATATACATATTAAGTTAACCTTCCCATAGTACAACAATAATTCTCATAAGTTGTCTTTGCCCGTTTTTCAAAATCATATTTAATAAAAAAAGAAAAACAATTACTATCATTATTATACACACGTTTAAAAATCATATAGTCAAGAACAGTTTATCAAATTTTGAAAAATAAAAATTATTATTATTATTTTAAAGTAATATATTTACAAATTAATTTGATAGATTTTTGTAGCTAACCAAATCAGACTCTCTTCTTTACTGCCTGAAGCCGCCTTCAACAGTCAATCATTAGCTGTGACATTCAATGCTTATAGCATCACTTTTGGCGAAGTCGCCGTGGTTTTTTGTGTAGCTGCCACCAATAAAGTGGAAGCGTCCGGCACTCGTGGGTGTCATTGCCTAGTTAGCGTCTGCGTCCTCGGGGAAGCTAGCCTACCAATGATCGCGTGGTGTTGCATGCTGAAAGCGCCCGACAGAGTCAGGTCCGTCAATATCTTTTTTTGTATCGCTTGTTCCTGAAAAGACACAACCACCCCGAGCACGTTGTGTGTTGCCATAGGACTTGTTGCACCACAGTTTGTAGTCGCTACTTCAGATTAAAAGGTTTCGTTTCCAAACCTAACGCCTCTCGAACCTAGTGTGAGTTTGTTTCAAGCCTGAGTACAGCCACCCAGTGCGCACCACCTCATTTCGAACGTGCAGGCCTTGTCCCCTCGCATATGATTCAAGCACCATCGATGTTTTGCCCACGTGCTGCCGTAATTTTTCATTTGAGAATTTTTCCAAATACCATAAGTCGAGTATTGTCGATACTCTGAAGTTAATTTTTTATAGCCTAACGTATTTATTTCAACTCTTAAATGTGTTTTTTGACCAGTTTCAATGGGAATACTTTCATGGACTATAGTTTGAGATTTTGAGAGCTTTTTAAGTGGAATTCGGCTAAGGTAATTAACATTTTATCCTAACTCGGGTTTAGTGAGTATTTATGAGTATGAATAGGGGGTTAGAGATAGCATAATTGTTTTTCATGTTTATCTGTTTAACTGAAATTGATGTCATGTGTGCCTGATTACTATGATGTTTGCTTTAAGATTAGTGAGATGTCGAGTGTTTTCCCTTGTTAAGTAAGCATGTTAGATATTTTACAGTAAATGCTATGATTTGTTAAGTATTATGTATGTAATTCTCCATTATCTTTTTATATTATGAGCCGTTAGGCAAGCATATTACTTATGCTACTCAGGCATTATGTTTCATTTATTATAAGACTTGACATGTAATCACATTCTATATGTTACCCAGACACACTATCTCTTTTTTTAACATAAGGCCTAGAAGTAAGCATGACGACATGTTACCTAGATATTCCATTATTATTACATGAGCATGTTTTATCATGTACTTCGATAGGTAAGCATGTCCTACATGCTACCCAGATGAATATGGACATGGTCTATAATCACGTTAGTGCATGATACATAGGGATTCCACAAACCTAATAGGTGAACATACTTAGATGTTATGTGAGATTACGACGACATATCAAGTAAGCATGTTATCCATGTTATTTAGGATTGTAAGATCAGGCAAGTAATCATGAACATCATGATACCCCATCATCATTATTATAACGATCGATGACATTCATACAATGTACTTTAATATTCATGCTTATACTGATCTCGAGTTTGGAATCTTTACTAGGTTTAATAACTCACTCTTTTATTCTTCGGGCTTCCACAAGTACGTGAGCTTTATCAAGATTGTTGATCTGGAAATGGAGGAACCATGAGCTAGTCTTGTCATATTATGAGTTCTTTATTACTTACTCTTCCTTCTACAAGGATTTTATCAGTTGAGACGTGTATTCTGGCATTACTTTGGTTTTTATGTTTATAACGTTGTACCCTTACTTTTAATTGATATTACTAAATTGTTTTAGCATTTATACAATCAAATGAATTATATTCAGCATGTCTTATGAGTTAAGAGTTTTATTTGCACCTGTATTTAGAGTAAATACTTAGATGAGAGCTTATTCTAGGTCGGGTATTTACAAATTTGCTTCTTTTATTTTGTTAGTATTGTAAAAGATGAATTTCGTTATGTTATTCTTGTAAAATATGAGTTTTATTATGTTAATCTTGTAAGAGATAAGTCGGCATAAAATTACGATAATTATTGACATACTTTTCATAATTTTTAAAAATAAGATACCAAATATTAATATTTTTCATATTTAGGTATTACAAATCCCACGAACCATAACTAACATCTTTTCGATAATTAAATTAAAAAAATCTTAACCACTATCATAAAAGTTATTTATTAATTTAATATAAAATTTATTTGAAAGATTCAAAAAATTAAACTATTTTTTTTTCATATAATTAATAATGGTTAACTTAAAATAATAATTTATTGTCCGAAAAAAAAATCGTTTTATAGAATCAAAAAAATCAAATTTATAATTAGACTGCAAAATGAATATTATAATGTTTCTCTTTTATTATTTTTTTTTTTAATTTTTTTTTTTTCATTTATATGTTGAGAATGAAAAAAAAATAGAAGCAAAATAATATGGTGACTCATTTAAAAAAACTTAAAAATAATAAATAAAAAACTAGGTAGCTTAATTTAAAGTTTATTTAACTTAACAATAATCAGTGCACTAAACAGAATGTTGGTGACAATTAATTACTATATAAAAATAAAATGAAAAAAGAAAATATAAAAAGACAGAGACAGAGATCAGTACTGTCATGAAAAGTGGGAGAGAATCAATACATTAAAGAGCAAAAGTAAATTAGTTTGGAAGAATAAATACCCTTAAAAAAAAGAAAAAAAAGAAGAGAATAAAAAGAAAAGGAAAGATTTGATGGATTTAGTGAATTTCCTCATTATTATTTATGACAGGTGTATATTTGCTTTTAAAAAAAATTAATAAAACATGATTTTAGTTTATATAAATGATTTTTTTTTTTTTTCAAATTTCCAAATATTTAATTTTAGTCTCTAAAATTTTATATTTATTTTATATTGATTCTTAAATTTTTAAATTTGATGCATTTTGATCTTTAAACTTTTTAAGATTTCAAATTTTATCTATACCAAAAAGAATGATGTTCGTTAAAATTTTATTTGTTAATTATTTTAAAGAAATTATCGTACTTTTTTATACATTTTAAAAATATCTTTACATATTTATTTACGTATTTCAATTAATATTAACTTCAAGTTTATTGTGTGAATCACTTTTATTTTAAATGTTTTGAAAATTCATGATATAAAATTAAATATCTAAAAATTTTAATATAAAACCAAAACAAAACAAATCAAGACAACATTTTAATAATATCAAATGGATTGGTGGCGTAGTGATTACATTGTTTGGTGTGAATTCAATTCAACACCGGCGTCACTGGTTCAAGTTGAGAGTAGTAGTACCCTACATGTAGGGCTTGTGGTCCTCCCTCCCCTAATTTGTACTAAAAAAAAGACATTTTAATTATAACCTCTATTTAATAATCATTTATTACCCTTTAATTATTACCCTGCAGAAGATTTTAATTACTTTGATATCTACTCTCGCGTTTTTAAAAATCAAGACAAAATTTAAAAGTTAAAAAAAAAAAAATTAATTTTTTATTTAATTATTTATTAGATTTAGTTAGAAATGGAATATAAGATTAAACCAATTTGAATAAATATAAAATGAAAATACTATTTTAAGCATAAAAATATTAGGTGCGTTTGTGTAGAAGAATGAACAAGGCAAAGCAACCAACTGTTTGTTTGGAGTAGGAGCTAAGCAAACGTTTCACACGGACTTGGAATAAAAATTCAATCCCCTTCAGAGTATAAATAAAATCCATCGTCTTCTCCAAATCTCTCGTCCCCTTCTCTCTGAAAATCATTCAAATCTCATATGTTGATTACCCAGAGATTCAAATGAGCAACATCCCCACTTCCTTAACCGATTCCTCACTTTCCCTTTTCACTCTCGCCATTTCTTCCTCAGATCCTTGGCCCTTCTCTCTCTAACACCCTCCAGTTTGTTCTTGATTCTGTTCTAGCGTTTGTTCTTCCGAATGAAGCACCAGCATCTTCTGCACATGAATCTCCACATTCATCTGCCTCACTTCCACCACCGATCCAAGCCCGACACGCCCAAGGGCTGTTTGGCGATTCTCGTGGGTCAACAGCAAGAGCGGTTCGTGATTCCTGTCATCTATGTTAACCATCCCCTGTTCGCTGAGCTCTTGAAGGCTGCTGAAGATGAATATGGGTTCGATCAGAAAGGTCCCATCTCAATCCCTTGCACCGTCGATGATTTCCTTGCTCTACAAGGCGTTATTCACCATGATAGCTCTGTTCATCATATGCCCATCTCGTGTTTTAAGCATTCTTCGTGATTGTTGATTAAAACCAACCTTAGTTATTTGTTTTGATTGATTGTGCTCTGTTTTTTTATCTGTTCATACCTTTATAGATTGTTATTAACAATTCAAGATATTGGGTTTTGTTTGATCTTTCTTAACATTCATTGGGATTAATTGAAGCTCTTTGAATTGGGTTAGGTGTTTGTCTTATTTTGGATTTGGGTGTGGGTGTTGATTGATTTTCTTGTAAGGTATAATAGCTATTGATGAAAACCTGCCTTAGTTCTTGTTTTTGTTTGTTTTTTATCTGTTAATACCTTCAAAGACTGTTCTAAACAATTCAAGATGTTGGGTTTTGTTTGAACTTTGTTAACATTGATTGGGATTAATTGAAGCCATTTGAATTGGGTGGAATGTTGGATAAACTGGGAATGTCTTGTTTTTGATTTGAGTATTTGACTTTGGGACAATTAAAGGGTGTAGATTGATTTGCTTGTAAAGATATATAACTATTGATGAAAGCAAGCCCTAGTTCTTGTTTTTGTTTGTTTCTGTTCTGTTTTTATCTGTTCATACATTCAAAGTTGTTTCTTTACCAATTCAAGATGTTGGGTTTGGTTTAATATTTGTGAGAAGGGGATGATTTCGGTTTTGTCAAGCTCGATATCCAATAAAAGACAAAATCAAAAATTCAATTTTTATTTAATTCTCGATTGTGTTGATTTCAATAAAAATTTTGATTTATTTTTTGACTCTTTATAATTTTATTCTAAAAGTGTTTTATTTTATTAATAAAGAACAATACTTTTCATAAATATCACAATATTCGCAACGTTTGTTTCATATTTCATATTTAAACTTTGTTTTGTTATTAAATTTAAATGTCAATATATATCTTTAATTCTTTTTTTTATTAGTTCTTCCGTGTAGAATCGAAATAAAACGAATATATTTCGATTTATTTAAAATATAAAATTGAATAATTGAACATTATTCTAAAAGTGGACCTATGATATAATAAATAGGGTTTGAGTGTGTTGTACACGCGTATTCTGTTAATCAAAATTGAATAATACAAAGTCAAATTCTTTCCTTTTTTTAAGATTATGCTTCTTCCACTTTGTTATTGCATTGCAAATGCCACCGTTGACTTCTTCTAATCATGCTTTCCATGGCCCACGTGGACCGGATCAACTCAAACCCTCCTTTCATTTACTTTTCTTTATTCCTTTATCTTTGCTAAACCCATCTGTCACGTGCCAAACACACCGACTAAGGTTAGGTTTAGAATGTAACGAGAGACGGTTCGGTTCGGTTCGGTTCGGTTCATATTCATTAAGAGTTTTCAATTTTCATTGTCACGAGAATCAAGGTTTCTTGCTTGGTTAAGTTTAAAAGTTGTTATGTTTCATGCTACTCCCCCACATTAATCAACAAATATAATGCAGCCTTTGTCGAGAATAAATCCACATATTTAGGCACAAATGTGGTTGATGGTTTGAGTTATGAAGGTATGTTCCTCTCAAAATCTAAAGTTTGAGATCTTAACTTTTATTTGTAGTTTTTATTACCATCAGAAGTTCGAGTCCCGGTAAAAAATAGATAATAAAGGAAAAGAAAAGAAAGATAATCAAGTGGGAGATATTTTTTTGGCCGATCCCCGCATGTTCGTGTGAGGAATCTTGTTCCATTCCTCGCATAATGTAATGGTGAATTTTACAGATATGGAAATTTAAAATGGGTAATAGTAGACAGTAAAATCATCCATGTCTCCTCGCTGCCCCGTGTCCATATCTAGTTCTCATCGTTGATTACTAATTTACTTTCATATCTCCTTTTTCCTTTCCTTCCTACCAAACATGCCCTGTGAGTTCAGTTTCATCCAGGGCAGAGACGTGATGTGGATAAGACCTTAGTTCAATTGGCAAAAGTTACAAGCATAAATCAGTCACCTATAGTTGAATTAAAAAGGTTAAAATACTATTTTAGTTTCTAAACTTTTAGACTTTGAATTTTATTCCGTTTTGGTCTCAAATTTTAGTTCATAAATTCATTTCATTTTTGTTCAATTTTAGTCGTTCAACTTCAAAAAAAAAAAAAAAAAAAAAAACAAAAAAAAAAAACAAGATGCTTCCATGGTCGTGCCACGGCAACACCCATACTATTGATCAGTAGCGATGTTTGAAATTAATATTAATTGAAATTAGTTCAATAATATTAAAAAGTTTAGTTAACATATTTTTAAATTTTAGGAAAAGATGGTATTTTTTATGTAAGAATAATTAACACTAAAATTTCTGTAAGAACAATTTTTTAATTTAAAGTCACTAAAATTAAGCATTCGAATGGTAAAAATCAAAATAGAACAAATTTAAAAGTCTAAAGTCCAGAGAATAAAACAAACAAGAAAATTTATAGACTAAACTAAACCTTTAAAAGTCTTGAAAAAGAAAAAAGGTCAGGTGTTAATTATGGCATGTATTTACCTTAAACAAAGAATTAACATTAGAGTTATGAAAGATCATGACAAATTACTTCCGTAATTAATACTCAGTAAAATATGTATACTGCTTTTCTGAATTGTTTTTACACGATGGAAAAATACAAAGAACTGGGTGATGAGGAAAAATACAAACATGAAAAAAAAATGAAGTGTACATTTATTAAACTATCTGGTTCTGTGTGCTAATGTCTTGTATTAGAGTTTCTAACAGTGACACCATGCAAAAATCTTGTATATCCAAAAAAACTCAGTTTCCCATCTGAACTTCTTGTCCAGTTTTGGAGAAAAGAATGAGCTGCAGGACTCAGATTCATTTCCTGAACACATTTTTTAAATCCACAATTGTTGAATGTGTAAATATGTGTATATAGTTATTCCAAGCATCAAACTGTTACTTACCTGCACCAATTCATGAACTGAAATGACTCGATTCCCTTCCCGTTCAAAATACTCGAAAGCTCGGGTGGCGATGCTTTCCCATCCTGCGACAGCCTCCAGCTGATATACACTGATTGCAGCAGCGCAGAACTCCTCAAAGTCCATTCTCTCATAAGCAAGAGATTCCATCTTATTACAAAAGGGAAGTGTTAGTGACAGAGAACATCAACCACGGTGGGGGCAAGGTGAATGCCAAAGTTGTCGTAACTTGTTGATTGATATAATTAAATTTACTCCAATCCATCAGTTTGAGCTTTTGGATTGATCGATGATTTAACATAATTTAACATAATGTCATTGTATTGTATGGAACTCATTTGCAACCATATTATAAATAGGCCAATTACAAAACAAAGAAATGCCCTTCAAATCTATTTGTTTAAAAAAGTGTAAAACTATCGAGATGTTAAATCGAAACTTGACATGTCAATGACTTGGAACAATACGTAAACGTCTAGGATGTTTGCCTAAATTAAGTTTAAACAAAAAGACATTTAGATACATCGATCTTTCATCAAACACTCTACTAGGGTATGCTTGATGAGAGTGGAGTAGAGAGGAGTGGAAGGTGAGGAGTGGTTATTGGTAGTTGAATTAATTAATTACTCGTTTGGAGATTTGTGTTAATAGTGGTTGGAATAATTTTTTTTGAACAAAATAGTGGTTGGAATAGTTAACTACACGTTTAGAAATTACTGTCAGTGGTTGGATAGTTAACTGTTTATTTGAGGATCACTTAAGAATGGTTGACTAATAAATCTAATGTGATGTTTCATGGAGATTAAATGTAGTGTTTGATAAAGGATTTGAAAAGTCTTTAAAAGCAGTTGTTTACCGCTCTTGTTGTACAAAAAAAAACAGTCTTATTAGAAAGCGTGAGATTCATCTCAAAACCAATTATCAATGAGAGGAATAGTCCATCCTATCTTATAAATATTTAGAAGACTCTCAATTTTTTCAATGTAGGATAATGAAATCCTCAACCACCCAGACAAATTTTCTTACTCTAATAATAGTTTGAAATGTTTAGAAAAGATCAAGATAATATTGCAAATTTAAAAAGAATAAGGTCTTTTTTTAAAAAAAAATTCAGCCTAAGGTGTCTAGATTGGAAGACCAATACGTGTAAAAGTGATCTCACCATCTTTAGAACGTCAGCAACATTTGACTCTCTCATTGCATCAGTTGCGTTTCTCAAAAGAGCCTGTACAAGGTTATATATTACGTATGCATCTCAACAGAACAAGTCGCAAATAAATTTCCAAAGTAATAAAAGAAAGGCTCTAACCGCTTTGAAGTTATCTAGGGTCACAAACCCATTTTGCGGTTCCAAGAGCTTAAATTGGGTTCTCAGGTAGAAAAGTTCATCCTCTGTTAAAGCTTTTGCAAGTGCCTACAATGGTGGAGTGTCACAGTAAATGAACCAGTCTAGTTAAAGTTGATGATGCTCCATTGTCCACCAAATAAACACAGAATGACATAAACCACATAGCAGTAGCATTTATATGCCCCAAATCATAGGTGGTACTTGATTGACCTAATTAAATTTAAAGAATTTCATCCGCTTAAATTGTTGGATTGATTGGTGATTTAATACATGGTATCAATAAGAGAATCTAAATTTGGATTCCTTGCAACTTGTTTCCTCCGTAATAAAAATTTGAAGTCCTAGATTTTGAGGCTTGTTCCATTTTGGTCATAGATTTTGAAACTTTTAAGTTTGTTCCATTTTGATACTTAAGTTTTTAAGTTTGTTTCATTTTGGTCCCTAAACTTTCAAATGTCAACTAAATATGGTCCTTAAATTTTTTTGTTAAGTTTTATTTAAAAATTAATCAGCTTTCTCCCCGAGTTTAAAAAATATGTTCACATATTTTCTTTATTTATAGTAAAATTATTAACATTGTTAAACCAATTAAAAGAATATCGACTTCAAATTTATTATAGAGATCAATTATATATATATATTTTTTAATTCTAGGAACTAAAATGAAATTCTTTTTCAAAGTCTAAGGACTAAAATTCAACTTTTAAGTTCAGAAATCAAAACGGAACAAAATTGAAAGTCTAGAGACTCAAATTGAACTTTTGAAAGTTCACAGACCAAAATGGAACAAATCTCAAAACTTAAAGACCAAAATTGTATTTTAACCAGAATTGAATTCTACTTGTTGAACATTACACAAATTTATAAGCTTAGAAATGAGGGGAGTGTTGGTTACTCCATCCATCCGTTTAAACTTTTGAGTTGAGTTGATACGTTCACATTCAAACAATTATGCATATAATTCCTTTTATAAGACTGATTAAAGTTTTGAAGACTTCATTTAAAAATTACAAGCACATTACCTTTAGCGCTGCACGCTTGAAAGGAGTTGCACGAAGATATGCTTTAATTGACTTGTATATGAAATTATCCAAAGGCACAGCAAGGTTTTCATCTCGCAACCACGGGTGTGCTGCGAATCAAAGGACCAACATTGTTTGTTTATCATTAAATTTACTTAACATTTTATTCGTACTAGAAAAGTGAAAGAACCTAAACATGAAAGTCATAAGAATTTACTCAAAGCTTGAGCTGCCGTCATTCTTTTTCTGTGGTCTTTATTCAGAAGCCGTTTGACGAAATCTTTAGCTTCCGCAGAGATGGTAGGCCAAGGGGAGTCGTCGAAGTTAGGATCAGCTCGTAGGACGGAACGAAAAATTCCCGATTCAGTTCTTGCCCAGAAAGGTCTGCCCCCACATAACAGTATATATGCTATGACACCAATGCTCCACATATCTGCTTCATAACTATAAGATCTGTAGAGTACTTCAGGTGCAACGTAGTACGCACTGCCAACGACATCATTCAAACGTTCATCTGCAGAAGAACTACAGGTGTTGTGAAAACAGTCTCACCGCCAATAAAAATTGATAACAGCAACCTCTCGACAAAAGCAAGAGCTTGAACCATGATGAATTTTTCACTAACAATCGAATCGAGTAAAGCCAAGAATATATATGATAAGAACCAGAAGTCTTTACCTGGCTTGACGAAATCCGAAAGACCAAAATCTATGACTTTGAGCCCTGTGTTCTCATCTTTTTTCACAAAAAGAAAGTTCTGCAATATGAAGTTTTGACAATGAATGATTAAGTTACAAAAAGTAATAGATAGCTCAGTGGTAATCGCCAATCGGTAAGTCGTCTCAATCAAGAGATCAAACGTTCAAATCCTCCTCCAAACTAAAAAAAAAAAACAAGTGAGCTACAAAAAAATGTCTTACCTCTGGCTTTAAGTCACGGTGGACTACCCCTTGTAGATGGAAAAATGCAACAACACTTAGGATCTGCACAACAATAGTTTTGGATTCTTGTTCAAGATATCTTCCTCCTCTGCAAATATACAATATGGACTTGGAATCAAGTTATTCTAGGTTTCCTCAAGAGTAAATAAAGTAAACCATTTTTACCTTGAAACTATTCTTTCTAGCAGTTCTCCTCCCTCACACAATCTGATAGCAAAAGTTATATATACGTATCAAAAAAAGTTATGCAGTTAACTAATATTAACTTCATAGAGCAATCAGAATAGATAATTTACTAGCAAAAAAGATATGCAAGAACACATACTCCATAACCATGTAAATGTTATTGGCGTCTTCAAATGCATCATGAAAATGGACCAGATTCTTGTGCCCAGACAATGCTTTCAATATCTTAACCTCCCTGCGAACATCTTCAATTCCAACTGCTGAAGTCATCTGCCCAACCAAATATCAAGTTTTAAAGATGGTCATAGAGTTACTCGAGCAAGCAGCAATTTTCTTTATTTTCCTGAAAGACTCCAATATATCCGGGGTACATGTGCCAGTCGCAAGGCTTGGATCTAGTAGATAATAAGCGATTTTACAATTAAGCTTACTCGTGGAACTCGAACCCGAGTCTTTGAAAGAAGAGTGACTCGAAAACTACAAGCCTCAACGAATGAGCTTATCTCGTCTCCAAGGAGTGACACAGTGGTTGAAGGCTTCGAGTTTGAAGGTGTGTTCCCTTCAAGGTCTTAGGTTTGAGACCCACCTATGACATTAATTCGTAGACACTTCTCGTGTCTTCATTCCTTCTATGTCTTCCGGTGTCTGGCCTAAGGACGGGCATAATTATCTCGGGTATAGCGGAGTAAAGTTTCGATTTCTAGAAAAAACTAACGAGCATGCCCCTTGAAAACAAAATTTGGAATGGTGGTGGGTCTTCTTTTTAAAGACCAAAGGAACATCTACTTTTTTAGTTCAATAACAATTTGGATGGGCGATTCAAACACACAACTTCATTATTTACTGGCACGCACAAATGGATTTTAAATTAATTCAAGATTATTCGTCTTTATAACACGTTCATAACGAATTAAATCAATGAACAGATTGAGCTGAAGAAATGAAGATTAAAACATAGAAAGAACCTTAGATTTGGAGATGATTTTGACGGCAACTGGCTTTCCTTTGAGGTCGCCCTTTTTACCTCTAGCCCAAAAAGTATGTCCAAAATGCCCCCTCCCAATCTCCTTTCCAAGCTCGAACTTCGCCGCAAAGTTCTTCGAGTACCCAAAGCTTTTATCCAACTGAATCTCCCCCACCCCATCTTCCCCAATTTGGTTTTCCTCCGGTATCGAAACCTTACGCGATTTCCGCCGTAGAATTGCCATGATAGGCTTTGCAGGCGAAGGAGGCGGCAGAGGCCATCGGAATTTCCTCCCCGGAGTTCTAGCCGGCGAGGGCGCTATTCCAGCGGGCAGAGGGCTCGAAAATGGGCTCGCCGTCGCCGACGCAGAGTAGGACTGCCTGGATTCTTCATTTCTGGGAAGTGGAGAGACACCGGAATGCGGGGACGATCTCGGATAGCCGGCGCCGGAGATTGCAGAGTCGTTGTTGACATCGGAAACACTTTTACTACAGTAGTGGCCCATTGCGAAGTTAAGCTTAAAGAAATAGGTTGATCGTAGAATGCACAAACATTAAATGTAAACTTTTGGAGTTTGGTTCTGAGATTGAGACTTTAGAGAAGAAGACGACGGCGGCGGAGAAGGAAACGGAGCTTAGAAAAGTCGTCGGAGGGAAGGTAAAATAAGAACATGATGAAATATTATTTTAATGCTTTTAATTGTGTGAAAGACTGATCATCAGCCGTCTATCAAATTTACGAACACGATGTAGACACGTGGTATACGATTCCGTCAATTTAGGTGACCAAAAAATAATTAAAATGTTGAAAAATGATCAAACGGAAATTCAACCAGGTTCGGAGTTCCCTTGTGAAATCAAAACTGTTGGGTTTGGTTCCGGCTAAAAAACTTTAAAAAATAAATAAATAAATAAAATTAAAATAATATTATAGTGAGCTTTTTCAATTTCAATTTTAATTTTTAAACTTTTTAATTTATTTTATTTTAGTTCATAAACTACAAAAATTAATAAATAAAAATGATA
>JBBMEG010000027.1:11139509-11171987 GCA_037832605.1 Cyclanthera cordifolia
TCAAAACAAATTATTATCATAATTCTAATTTTTAATTACTCAAAATAACTCACACTACGAGAACTCAAACCACTAATCGAGTGAATGCTAATATATTACTAGTGCTAACTGAACTATGCTCGCTTTGCTTTGATTTGATTTGATTTTTTTTTTTTTTTTGTAGAGTTTATAGATTGATCCAATTACCTCTTATGAATTAAAAATTTTATTTGGTCAATTAAGTCATATATAATAATAATAGCCAAAGGTGCATTTTATGTTATCGAAAGAGTCAGTGTCGCAGTGGTTTTATTGTTTCGTGTTAATTCTATTCAACATTCACAATTTCGATCATGAAAATTTGTAACGTCTCCCTCCCGTATTTGTACCTAAAAATATATAAAAAATAATAACAAAAAGGAAAAAAGTGGATTTTATGTTGGCCCTCGAACCATCCTTTACATATGCGCATGATAATGAAAGTAACTTTTTAAATATGTGAAAGCAAATGCACTCACTGCCTGCTTGTGTACATTTTTAAATTTTTAAATTTAAAATTACAAAGAAAAATAAAAAGTAGCCAATTTTTTTTTTTTTAAATTAAAAAACTCTGAATTAGAGCATTAAGGAAAAAAGAAAGAAGAAAAAAAAGAAAAAAGAAAAAGAAAAAAAAGAAGAAGAAGGGAATGGCTTCAACAATGTGAGAGATTTGTTATAAGAGGTAAGACTTGACGATTAGGAATGAGCTATTCTCTTATTTTGATTTTATTAGATTCGAGATATGATTCTCTGATTTAGAAACATGTTCATTATAAATAAGAGGACACTTCTGCTCTCAAATAAATTGAAAGCAAAATACCAATTTTGGATCGAACTCTTGGCGCTGGTATTGAATTAGATTAAGCATTTTATAATCTTTGAACTAGACCAAAATATTGGTTGAAATCCTATTTTCGTTCTTTTTTTTAATACGTATCGGAGGGGGGAGACAACATCGATTTTCAGGATCGAACCTTGAACACCTAACAATAAAAACACTGCGTCACTGATCCTTCCGGTCCTTTTTTTTGTTTACATAGTTAGATGTTCGTTCTAATTTGCTCCTTGTATTACTCGTTGGATATCGCAGATGACACGTATGTGTCTTTAGAAAAGATACAAAATTATATATTTTTAAATACTAATTAAAATTTTGTATTATTTAGTTTAAAAAATAGAAGTTAAAAATTAAATATAATCGTTTAATAAAATAACCTTGCCTTCCCTCACTATTTTTGATTCAGTAATATTCCCACATTAACTATTTTTCAAGGGAAAATGGTAAATTCCTATTGTAATTGCAACAAAAAATATATTTATTAATTAGAAATCAGAGTTAATTCGGAAGGATGATTGGATTTAGAGGAGATGGACAAGAGAGGAAGATGAGAAATTCAATTCCTCATTCGTTAATAATTCATCATATTTTTTTCCAGCTCTTCATCAATCGCTCATCGGTTTCTCTCCAACATCTCATAAAACATCAAATCAAAATTTATATCAAATTTCATCTAAATAAACATCGTTTATCCCGAATATAAATCTCCAAAAAGATTTTTTTGAAACGTCTCCTCCCTAAAACACCAATCTCCAAAAGTATTTCATATCCTCAAATAACTCAATTTCTTCTTTTTCCTCTGCTTCCTCTTCTTTCATCAATCTCAAAATTCAATCGCTGCTTAAAAGTGACAATTTCTAAAGGGAAGGCTTGATTTCATCACCTTATGGTTTAGGTGTATTAAGCTGGCCTATAAACTCGCAAATTATAAATAAATAAATAAATAAATATATATATATATATATATATATATATATAAATAAATATTACACAAAAATGAAGAATTTTTGAAATTCTTGGAAGTTAACAAAATTTTTTTTTTACTGCAATCTCAGATGATTGCCAACAAAAATTTATTTCTAACCACTCATTTCTAATCATTTATTTCTAACTGTTCAAAATAATTATTCATTGCTAATCACATCCAAACGAGCTTATTAACTATAATGACTCTACAAAAACTATCATTCAAACGAGCTATTAACTGAAACCACTCTACAAATAACCACATTTAATCAAGCTATTACTAAACTAAAATTTCTAATCACTTAAAATAACTCATCATTTATAATTACTTTACGGATCCACATCAAAACACCTTCTTAAGATATTAAATCATAGGTAGATGGCCACCATGGTATAACATTGGTTGGTTCGACATTTAAATATTTGAAGATGCTTAATTTTGTATAAGCCAATTCATTTATTCTTATCCAAGTTTCTTCTCTTTGAACCAAGAAAGCAGTTCTGTTTCTCATGTCATATGTAGGCTTACATTGACTTCCATCAATGTGGTGGGGAGGAGCAAGCATTTCAAACCATGGTTGAAACAGGCTAGAATCCTTATGGTTTTATCAGGTACAGGTTTTCATTTTTAACATCTTACAACAAATCGTATGTGTACATTTAAGGCGTCGTTTACAACAAACCTGTATTTCAAATGCATATTATTATAACAAGAGTTACGATAACATGTGTTTGATGCATAATTTATTGTAAAATTAACATGAAGGGTCAGAATAGTCGGACTCGTTGTAGGCTAACTCACCCATTATTAAAACTATTAGCCCAAATATTAGTCGGGTTATATAGTTATGATAAGAGGTAATGAGTCATCCACCGGTATTATAACCGATAGCTTCAAACATTGGTCGAGTTACGATGAAGGGTTAGTATAGTTGGACACGAAGCTATGGGCTAACTCACAGTCCAAACATTGGTTGAGTTATATAGTTAGGATAAGAGGGAATGGGCTAACCCACCAGTTTTATACCAAACCAGTAGTCTCAATCTCAACTCAATCTAACCTACTCACCTAGCCCAAACATCCCCATATCCTCTCACAAAGTTAGATCTTATAAAGTACGAACACTTCAAAATAGGGAAAGAATCCGTATCGGATACGTATCAGACACACATTCTTCTCAACACTTCTCGAATACATGTCCTTTTTTATTTTATTTTTTTAATAATCGGACACATCTTGTAAACATGTGTGGTCTTGAGCCCATATGTTAAAAGCTCAAACCCAAAAAACTAATGTTATAATCAACTAAATTATATAAAGGTAAAGAAAAAGGTGAAAGAAAAACGAAAAAAAAAGTCATCTCTCATTTATTATCAAAAACCAACCACATTTCCCTCTTCTTCATGAAAAAAGTCAGTCTTCATCTTCTAGAATATCGTTTTCTGCCAACTCCACGTGGCATTGCCTAATCTACAACCATTGTAATTAACTTGATATTATATGCTTTTTATTAGAGTACATTTAGTAATTTAAGCTAAATTTATATATTTATTTAAAGAAATTTAACGTATCTTCACCATATCCATGTCCTAATCTTTTAGAAAATGGTGTATCGCCGTGTCCTATTATACTTGTCCGTGTCCGTGCTTCGAAGGTTAGATCCATAATAAAAGATCCCATGAAGGCAACACAAAAAATTGACAAAGAAACAAAACAGAACAAAAGCAGGTGCTTAAAGAATTAGATAAAGAGAGTAAGCTCAAACTCATTTCCTTCAGCTAAGCAGACTAAATTATATCAATTCATATTTCCTTGCACTAATAAAATTAAGGATCGCAGGCATTGAAATGATAATGAAACAACAAGTAAGAGACAAAACATATATCAGTTTGGCTCAAGAATCCACAGAATCAGAACTAACCCATTTCCAGAAATGCTTCTTCACAGACACAGCTTCATCCGCAGCACTCGTCTCCTCAGAATTCTCATATTCCTGATCTTCCACAGTACAGAACTCTCCCTCAGGCAGACCATCTACCCAAACATCCATGGAATGCAGAACGTAACAAGCCGGTAAACCCGGGTACGAAACCGAATCCCGCTCCTCGACCTTCACCCGATACGAATCCGGAATAATCCGGACAATCTCGGAGCAATCGGAACCGACAAGAATCGAACCGAGCTCTTCCTTGACAGCCCGGAACACAGCGGATTCAGGGGTTTCATTGGGTTTCATTTTCTCCGACAAGGGTCGATTCCGTATCCGTAGAGTACCATCTGAAAGCTGCTGGTGAGATTCGATGAGAAATCGGCGATGGGTATCGAGGATTCGGAGAGAAAGAACATGGAGGGTGCGGATAGGAGGGGTTGAATCCGCGAGGGAAGTTTCTCCATGGGAGAGCTCGAGCCAAAGGTTATGGATGTTCTTGGTGCCGGGCTTAACGCCCCAGGAAGCGAAGGAATCGGAAGGCAAACGGGGTTTGAGCCAATTGGAGAGGGATTGAGGGGAGGAAAAGGAGTTGAGGCCAAAATTGGAGAAGGACATTGAAGATTTCTTGAGAAATCGGCGAGGAGGGATGTAGAATTTGAAGGATTTAGAGGAAGAAGAAGAGATGAAAACGAAAAGGGAAAGAGCGGCGAGGAAGAACTGAGGAAGATTGGAGATGGGTTGTGGGTTTGGTGGCATATCAAGATCAATGATCATGCTTCAGATTGAATTTGAAAATGCAGAGGGTTTGAATCTGATAAACATGTTGTTTAGTTTTCTGGGTTTTAGGTTCTTGAGGTTGAGGTTGAGGACGAGGAAGGAATGGTGATCACATGTTCTGTGTTATATTCTTTTTGCCACGAACCCTTTTCTGCCCCCTAAACTTTCTCCTTTTTTTTTTCTTAGTCCTTTCCTATGTTTATCTAATTTTTTAGAAGGATCTAAGTTTGAACAAATAAAATGTTAAGAGGTTATAATTTAGAGAAATTACTCCACCTATGCATTCCTTCATTCACCAATTTGATTTGTAGAAAAAATTGCAAAAACCACCCTTAAATATGATATTTGTATCAATTAAGTCCCTAGACATTTAATTGAAAGTTTTTTATGGTTCATTTGACTACGATCTCAATTGAAAAGATTAGAGACTTAAATAGAATGTCTCATGTGATGATTGCTTAATTGACTTCTACTCGTATGAATTGTTTGATGATTGGTCGATCCTGACTATCTGAGATGAAATTGAATATGTGAATATATATGATTATGTGATTATTTGATTATGCGATGATGTATATTGAATTTGATTATGAAGAGATGTCTGGTTGATACTTTCAAACTGTAGTAATCTGTTTTTATGATGTGTGTTAGGCTGGGATGTTTCATAGAGGATTAGTCTACGTCGTCGTCTCATTCGAGACATTATTTATTGTGTTGTTTTATTAGAGGCCTACCTATGATGCGTGTATTGACACCGCGCGTCCCATAGGGGACAAGACCCGTTTTATGGTGCGTGTTTTAACATCGTAGTCCTATATGGGACAAGACTCGTTTTTTGTGCGTGCATTGACACCGTCGTCCCATAGGGGACAAGCCTCGTATTTGGTGCATGTATTGACAATGTCGTCTCATAGGGGACAAGACTCGATTTTGGTGAGTGTAATGACTTCGCCGTCCCAAGGGGACAACTATTAAGCATGTATAGTTTTGCAGAAGTTTGGTTCAAGGTACCATTTGAGAATGATGTTATTTTTGTTATTGTTGATATTATATTTTGGATATATTTATGTTTGATCCCAGGTTGAGGATTTTTACTGAGTTTTCACAAAATCACCCTTTCCACTACGGAATTCCATAGGTATGACAGGGTTGTATCGAGATGGATGATCGAGCTGGATCTGACCATGGGCACCGCTGCAATCTTACAGTTTATTTTACTTATGTTTACTTCTGCATAATTTTTTAGGGCATGTGTTAGTTTATGGTACTAAAGGATGTTTCATTGTTTTAGACTTTACTCGGGTACCCTTAACCAATTTTGAGAGCTTTTTGAATTTAATCACAACTATTCTATTTATTTAAGTATTTCGTTTTAAGAACATGTCCACATCATTTAAGTGTTGAAATTCATGCATTAGGATAAAAGACTTATGATTGGATCCATAGTTTGGGTATCTTTCATAATCTCTATATTTGGAGTCTAGTTTCAGTTTGGTCCATACATTTAATAAATAAACACTTCTACTCTTTGACATTTCAATAATACTCACTTTTGGTCTTACATTTCAAAATTGACTTGATATTAATAATGCTTACTTTTTGTCACTAAATTTGGTATATAGTTTCCATTTGAACGTTTAAAAAAATGAACATTTTTATGATCGACATTTCAATAATACTTGTACTAAAAAAGAGAGAAAAATAAAAGAAAATTATTTTTATTAATTTTATTTGAATATAATATATATATAGAGAGGTGGAAAATCAACTACATTTCCTTTTTGTTTTACCATATGGTTTATTTTAGTTATAATTTTCATGATAAGCTGATCATAAGTAGGTTAGATGACCATCCATTCATAACATTTCTTATTATAATTTTATTTATTATTATTACTTTAATTTAAAAATAATAACTATTTAATTATAAGCGTTAATTGACGTAATTAAATTTATGTGATTAATAAAATATAACATAATTTTAAGCGTTGATGGAGAAAGAAGATGGGATTGGGCTGAGATTAAGCCCAACGTCGATAAGAATTTGGAACCCTGAAAGCCATTTCAGCGCATGGTGTATTTATACTTCGAAAAGGCCTCTTCTCCTTTTACTCTCACTTCTTGTTTTCTATCTCATTATCCGATCATTGTTCAAATCGCTCGCCATTAACGAACAATGTCTCCCGCTGAAGTTGCCGATGAACTTGATTCCACCGAGCCCCAGATCTCACCTGCAGCTGAATTAGAGAAGAAACTTCAGGTCCTCCATTTCCTATCCCCAAATTCTGCTTCTCTTTTACACGGTTTGTGTTTCTAAATTCATTTCTTTATTTTTTGCAGTTTGATGATAAGCCGGTTGTTGAAGACGTCGGTGACGATGAAGATGACGATGATAACGATGAGGATGAAGATGATGGCAAAGATAATGGTGTTCTTGGTGAGTTGCTCATCTTTTTTTTTTCTTTTTTTTTTTGATTTTGTGTCCGTATTTTGCATTATAATGCAATTCTGCGGTTTCCTTTTTTTTTTGTGTGAGAATGTTTAGTTTTGGATTGATGGATAGAGCCTAACCTTGAAATTCATTTTCCATTTTTATTCGTTTACCATGGACTTTTTGCTGCTGGAGATTGTTATAGTTTTTATTATAAGCATTGTAATCTGGCGCTGAATTCGTGCATTGTAATTGGACATTGTCTACTATATTGAATATATATTAAACTAACAGATACCATTTATAGTTTAAATAGAGTATTAGCCAATTCCCCACCTCTCACACCACAATTGAACTTGAAAGAAGAAAAAAAGAAAGAAAGAAAGAAAGAAAGAAGAATAGAGTTCTAATATGTGTCCCCAAGGGGCAGCCTCGGTAGTAATGGCTTGGGTTTCTCAGGTATGCTTGCTTGGAGGTCCAAGTTTCAAACTTACGAATGAGTTCAATCATAAAATCTCACGTTGTCCCTGTATATTTAGTAAGGCAAATATGTGAATTTTTTCCTTTTTAAAAAATCAGGAAGTTCAACCTTTACCATAATCGGGCATATGCGCCCCCAGTTTAAGGCCTAGACTTGTTAGAGATCAAGAGTTTTTCTTTTTTTCTTTAATATCTATGACAGGACTAGCTTGCGTGCATCTCTACTATTGTTATAATATCGTTCGACCCCACAATATTTGAATGTCAAGAAGCTCTGTTCCTAAATAGTAGGTAGCAACCAATCCAAGAGTTTTTATTTTTAAGCATTTACAGTGGCTTGAACGTAAAATGTTTAAGCTAGTATGGCCAATAGACCTCAAAGTCTTACCAATGAGGCGTGTGGAAACATGTGTTTTCTTGCCATCAATGATTTTCATGCAACTAACTATAATTTGTAACCTTCTTCGGTTCTTTTGCATCATATCGTCCAAGTTCAAGCTGTGTATAGTTTGTTCTTTTGAACTACTAAAACAAGCCTCAGCCGATGGAGTTTTATTACTGGAATTTAGTAAACTTTATTACTATTTTTTTTTATTAGATGGAGGTTCAAATGACAGTTCAAAGCAGAGCAGGAGCGAAAAGAAGAGTCGCAAGGCTATGCTGAAGCTGGGCATGAAACCAGTTACTGGTGTTAGCAGAGTCACCATTAAAAGAACAAAAAACGTAAGCTTAAGCTCGAATCTCCATATCGCCTCCTCCCCCGGTTTGACCGATAATGATAAACTAACTTCCATGGGGTTGTTCACTTTCAGATATTGTTTTTCATATCAAAACCCGATGTGTTCAAATGTCCAAATTCTGAAACATATGTGATATTTGGAGAGGCAAAGATAGAGGATTTGAGTTCCCAGTTGCAGACACAAGCTGCACAGCAATTCAAAATGCCAGACATGGGACAAGTGGTGGGAGAAAAACCCGAGATTTCGGCTAGCGCGGTTGCCGAAGCGTTGGAAGAAGAGGAAGAAGAGATTGATGATTCTGAGATCAAGGCTAGTGATGTTGAATTGGTAATGACACAGGCTGGGGTGTCCAAGAACAAGGCTGTCAAAGCTCTCAAGGTTCATGATGGGGATATTGTAAGTGCCATAATGGAGCTCACTACTTGAGTTATGAGTATATCTTCAAGCTTTCTCCCTTTCTTTGCATTGCTTTGGTGATTCATGAGTAAGTTCTCTTAAGTTTAGGTTTTCAGCTTAGTTTGCTTTCTTACCTGTTGTTGGATTATGAAAATCTAAGTTTTGAATTTTTGTTGAATATTTTTTCCTTATTCTTCAAATTTTATTCATTGAGGCTGCTTCATATATGGACCTGTTCTTGTTGTTAGACCAATTGGATTACCTTTTTTTTTATATAATTCTTTTTATATAGTTATTAAAAATGAAAATTTATAACCGCTCTTTAAATCCTTTTTAAAAACGAGTTATTACTACCACTTCTTTAATAAAACTATTGAAAGTAACTTTCATTTTTATTCATCCAAACACCTCCTAAACAACTCGAACAACTCAATCCTAATTGATTTATAATTTTTTTTTGAGCTGAGTTAGGTTGATTTATAATTTTTTTTTCAGTTGAGTTGAGTTGAGTTAGATATTTCACACTATACTCGGGAATCATGTCCGTCTCTAGGCTTGACACCGGAATACATACCTCTCGAGCTCAAATCTTCAATCAACTGCACTTCTAATTCCTCCGTTACAACTTAATCCAACTAACTAAATTCAATTATTGTTTATTAGTAACTCATAAATTCAAAGGCTGCACGTGACATTACTTTATGAAGAATGCTTCCCTTGGAAAAGTTAAACAACTATTTTCCCAAGAGAGATGTACCGCAAATAAAAATTAGTTTAAAAAACAAAACTTTGAATTAGTTAATTTTGATCAGAATTAATGAATTAGTTAATTTTAATCAGAATTGATTTAATATTATTTACATAATAAAAAAAAAAGTGAACATATATAGTAATGGTTAAAATGTTATAGATTTAAATATTAAATTTAATTATTGTTGAAGTAAACAAAACTAAAATTAGACATGTAAATATTTATGAATTAAAATAATGAATGCATTTAGTAAAACGATATTTGAATATTATTTTAGCAAGAAATTGGGTGTATATCCCTCGGATGAAGTTGGACCCCGACATTCTCCTACACCCTCTGTAACACAGTCACGTTAACTACTCGCGAAAACTTTTAGGAGGTTTTCAAAGCTAAGCATGCTTAATTGTGAAGTTTCTTCAATTGAACCGGGCCTTGGACTATATTTTCCAAGATCTCTCTCATTCAGATGTGGACTCGGTTCATTCATGTACTCTTCCTAATTTCGGGCATTACATTAGGCATTAATTTTTTTTTTATCAAATGGAAGTATGCTCCAAAGCAAGCTTAACCTAATCATGATTTACTACTCTTTTTTAACGATTTATTTTCTTAATAAACTATTGAAAAGTCAACAATGTCACACTTATTGCCTTTCACTACAAGAAGCAAAGTTTTGTAGAGTCGATTATTTCTTATAAAATACCAAAACTAAGTTAATATTTTCTTATATTTCTTTTTGGCAAAGCAATAATAAAAATGTTTTAAGATAAATCTCATACATCACATTTTTCTATATAGTTTCACAGATAATATATTAAATGCCAATTAATTAGGAAGACTATAACCAAAGCGAATTTAGTGTCATAGTCGTACTTCAGAGGTAGTAGACTGGTGACTGAACGACAATTGTTCTAACTCGGCGAACAAGTCAATCTGACGAAAATGAAAATCGGGTGGCACAACAGGTGCAACCTTTATCACGAACCTCGTGAAAATGTTTTCGAATAATGGAGAAAGAGAGTTTTAGAAATACTTTTATCTTTGAAAGAGTAAACGAAAACAAAATAAGTACTACTTCAACTATATTGCATTCATCATATAACTTGGTAGAAAAGAAGTTTCAAGAAGTCATACCCCCTTTAACTTTTAATACATTTTTGCTCATAATTGATGTGACACAATTGTATAGGAAAATGACGAGAAGCCATCAACTAGAATAAAATGAAGAAAATTATCTTAACATGCAGTAATGACAAAATAACATAAAAACATGATGAAATGTGGCTGAACGGACATGCGGCCATGTACAACACGCACTGGACAAACACACTTAGCTCGATACTAATAATGTTTTAGCATTCACTCGATCAATTACTTCGAATCTCTTCAAACAGTTCCAAACCTAAGAACAAAAAGTGGAAAAGGTAATCGGTCATATATTCAAATGCTTTAACCCTAAATATTGTTAGTATTAGAAAAAACAAAATCGAAATCTTACTCATTTTATTTAGATAAAAATATTTGTTATTAGATATACACAGATACAGCTAAACTACTCATTCATTCCCGAGTCATAATCACTTGCTAGGGAATGCATGTTTTATTTTAGTTAGAGAACACTTGAAATTGAAAGATTATTATTGCTCATGGTTGACAAATTTGGTGTACTCAGAAAAAAAGGGGATAAATTTGGGGTTAAATAAGAAAAAAAAAAGGAAGAAGGTTTATCCATCCACTGTTCACTCGATCAGGGCTAAGTATCGCCGGACGGTTGAGTATCTGAAGGAAGAAGAAAGAGATAAATGGAGCAGGAGCAAGGGAAACAAGGAGTGGTTGTTAAATTCAGACCTCCACAGAATCCATTGGAGCAGATTCAGACTCGTTTCAAGGAGCTCGAAAATGGGTTCACAACTTGGTTGTCCAAGCAGTCACTCCCGGTCGAAGCCGCCATCGTCACCGCCACCAGCGCCGCCCAGGGCGCTGCCATGGGTGGCTTTATGGGCGTTCTCACCAACGACGTTTCTCCGCCTCTGCCCCCTCCTCAAGCTGGCCTAAATCCTCAAGCCATGGCCTCTTTCAAGCAGGCTCAGGTCCTTTTCTCATCCCTTCTACTCCTTGTTTTCTTCCGATGTTTTACTTCATTATTATTATTTTTTGAGAATACAACCATTGGAGGCGGGATTCGAATCATTAACCTCATGATTCTTGAACTGTTCATTGATACGACTGCTCTTGTTGACTCCAATGTTTTTCTTTAATTGCATCATAGAGAGGGATAGAACTTGTTTGAATGCATTTTTTTTTCTCAATTTTGTACTTCAATGAACAAACAAGTGAATTGGAAGTGTCCGGGTTAGTTTAAGTGCAATTTGATAGTTCTAACAGAAATCTGTAAAAAATGAAATTATTTTTTAGGTAGGCAGTTATCATGAATTGAATCTATAACGTGTAGAGAAACATGGAAGAAATCATTTCTTAGATTGGTGAATACCTTGGATTGAATCTATAATCTTGTAGATTTTCCGGCCTCTCTTTGACCATTAGGAGAATCCATGATAGTTAAACTGTCGAGGATTTCCTTATCCCACATTAGAAAAGTGGAGAGTCCTCCAAGCATTTATAAGATAAGGTAAACTGGTAGACTACTCCTTTCATAGCCAATTAATTTTGAGATGTATTTCCACACTTTAATATAATCAAGTGGAGTTTGGGGGAGCTAATTCATCTGTGTTTCTTTTGAAGAATTGCAGGCTCTTGCTGGAGGTCCCTTAATACAAGCTCGCAACTTCGCTGTGATGACAGGTGTTAATGCTGGCATATCTTCTGTTATGAAGAGATTGAGAGGCAAGGAGGATGTTCAATCAAGGTAAGGGTTTTCGACTGCTCTGTTCGTTTTCTTTTTCTGGTTTATTGTTTTTGGAACTTTGAACTATCATTAGGCTTTGCGTTTGTGGGATTTGTTAATTTGATTTTATTTTTTTAGTGCATTACTAATTTTTGTTGAAGAAATGAAATTATAAAAGAGGGTTAGAAAAGCCAAGCTTCTGCTTCTGTTTCTATCTTCGTAATTTTCTGTTTCATTGTAAAAGAAGCTAAAGCTCGTCCAATATACACACAGAATACTGAGGTTGTAATTTAAATGGTGATAAAGTTTGCATCAATGCCACAAATGTGAGAAAATGCAAAAAATTCTCATTTGTTGTTAAAGTTTAAGGGTGTTTGAATTTTGGGGTTGATGAGAGAAGAGGAGAGGAAGAGGAGGAATAAGAGGAAATGAAGTGATTTGGGGATACGATGTATTTGTTTGAAGATTGGTGTTTTAGGAAGGAGGGTTGGAATTTTTTTTTTTGGAATTTGTGTTTTGGAGAGAAAATGTTTATTTTAGATGAAATTAGATATAAAATTTGATGGGATGTTGGAGAGAAGTTGAGGAGAGGTTGAGGAGGAGTAGAGAAGAGGTTGTGATATACTAAAAATAAACAAGGAGTTCAACTTCTCCTCTTCCTCTCCTCCAAATCCAAACACCCCCAGTGACAGAAGAAGGTTTATAAGTTGAAACCGAAGGATGCTCCTTTTGGAGATCAAGTCTCTTAGTTTGAGAACTAAGCACCTATGTCAAACAAAATTGATTTTTCTTTCAATTAACCTGTAGCTGTGGTAGCTCCTTTTTTGCTTCAGCGTGTGAACTTTTTTGTCTCCTGCAACTTTGAGGGCCGACTTTTGTGGAGTAAATGTGGACCTTAAACTGCAGATATTAGGAAAAAGGAAAAAGAGATTGTAAGTAGGAAATATTTGTAAGAATGACTTAGTTTAGGACGTAATTGTAATTCCTCTCCAGAGAGTTGTTAGTTGATATAATTAAATTTACTTCAACCTATCGGCTTAAGCTTTTAGGTTGATTAGTAAGACCCCTAGTTGAAAGATAGTTTTTGAGATATTAATATTATGTTAATAAGGGTATAATAGTAATTAGCTTTTTTTTTAGGCTTTGCTTAAATAGGGAAGTTGAACTCTTGGAATGGCATAAAATATATTTGGTTTAGTCTTGAGTAAGGACTTTGGGAGAGTTAGCCCTCTCGAATGGATTTGGAGTTGTAAGCTTCTTTATTATCTTAATATATCGTGCTTTTGTGTTATCATTTTCGATATTTTTTATCCCGTGTTCGTTAATGCCATTAGTGTCTTAACACCCTTCTTGTGGTTTCCCTTGCTTGATTTGATTTGTTTGCTTGAAAGTTTAGATATGTATCAAAACCTCAAGTGGTTTGGTTATGTTTATGTGCGGTTTGATTTTATTTTGAATTTCATTAGTCTATTTGGGCAGTTTGGTTCTGATTTGGCCCTAAAACCAACCCGAGCTATTTACACCCTATTTGCTTGTCTGTTTCCTAAAATTTGGCTAAAACAAATTTATTTGTCATTAAAGCATGGTGGCTGCTTTTGGATCTGGGGCTATGTTTTCCTTGGTGAGTGGAATGGGAGGCCCAAATCAGGTGGCCAGTGCTGTCTCCTCTGGTCTTTTTTTCTCTCTCGTTCAAGGTGGACTTTTCAAGGTATGCATCGATAGGAACTGTTTTATTATTTCAAAACTTGCGTCTCCAAGCCAGTGGTTGAAGACTTGGGATTTGAAGGTGTGCTCCCTCATAGCCCCTAGTTCGAAACCGTCTATGACATTAATTTGTAGACACGTCCTGTGTCTCCATTCCTTTGATGTCTCCCGGTGCCTGGCCTAGGGACGGGCGTGGTTACACCCGGATATAGTGGAGCAAATATTTGATATTTCGATTTCAAAAAAAATTATTTCAAAACTTGCTGATAATATTCCCCTGCTAATTTTGAAGCATTTCAAGCATACTGTCTAGAAATCTTCGGCTGTTCCTTTGTCCTGAGCCATATGTGAGAATCTTCAATCTTCTTAGCATAGCATGCTGAAGATATGAAATTATTATATCATAAATTCACTTCGAAACATTCTCATACAGCTCTAAATGTTTTTGAAGTGTTACTGCTTCCTACTTTACCAAGAGGCTGGCAACTAGGGGTGAAAAGGAAAAACCAAAAACTGATGAAACCAAAGTGATTCAAATCGATTCAATGGATTTGTTTGGTTTTTTAGAACAATATTGAATAATTCGGTTTGATATTTTAGAAAGTTGAAATATATTGGTGCAGTTTCGGTTCTTGATGAAAGAACTAACAAAAAAAACCTACCGAACCGAATACATAAAATCTAAGAAAAAATATATATATATTGATATTCAAATTTGATAGAATAACAAATTTAAATGTAAAATATGAAACAAAAACATTGTAAATATTTGTGATATTTATGGAAAATGTTGTTTTTGGTTAGTAAAATAAAAATCCTTAAAATCAAATTGAAAATGAGATTAAAAAAAAAATATAATCCAAATTCTTATTGAAATTAAAACAGAAAATCGAACTAAAATCAAGCTGAACCAATGGTTTTGTCTATTATTAGACATCAGTTTGGACCCAGTTATCGAAAAATCAAGGATATTAGTTCGGTTGTCGGTTTTGCCAAACCGAAATCACCCCTATTGGCGACAAGAAAAATGAAACCATAGAGGTTTTACGATTTATCTCGTGGCACTTTTTCTTAGTACAATAAGGGGGTTGAGACTCTAACAAAAGAATTCTTGATAGTTTACTATCTGAGTTGAGGGTTTGAGGTATGCTGAGTTTGGTTTGTGATTGTTGCTTTAGTGTTGTTAGTGTTAATCCTGTTTCGCAGTTAGGGGAAAGGTTTTCTCAATCTCAACAACCTGCAGAAGACATGAACTATGCTAAAACAAGAAGCATGTTGAGTAATCTTGGCCTACTGAGTTATGAGAAGAATTTCAAGAAAGGCTTATTGACTGATTTAACCTTGCCTCTGCTCAACGATAGGCATGTACATTGATTTCAACTTCTTTTTTTTTTTTTTAATATGCTTTAAGTTTATATATACATAATCAATGGATGATGTATTGATTTAGTGTACCCCTGCTCTGACATGTGACAGTGCCCTTAGAGATGTTAAAATTCCACCAGGACCAAGGCTACTCATTCTTGATCACATTCAAAGGTCTCAATCAACTCAAGCTTTCCTATAAAAGTTTCTACTTTCTATTACTATATAGAACTACATTACTCCCTTTGTTCACACCATTGTTTTGTCTTTATAAATATTTCTTGGGTAAATTATAAATTTGGCATCTATGGGTTTAAAAAGGTTTTACTTGATCGTGTGTTTGGGGAAGGAGAATAAAAATGATTATGTTTATGGGGGAATGAAAATTAAGAGTAGAATAGGAAAGTGAATGATTATTCGTGTTTAAAAGTGAAGGAAAGGATAATTATGAAAATAAAATAATCGGTATGATGCGAGTGAAAATTTGTTATGGAAAGAATAAAAGTTGTAATTGGAAGAATAAAAAGTAGTTAGGAAAAGAATAAAAAGTTGATTTCAGGAAAATATGATTACGAGGGAAATGATTCTCAGTGGCTGAAACACCGGGAATCATCCCCATTTGTGCTCGGCAGCCGAAATATACCTTAAGTCTCCATGATTTTAAAGGCTAGATTCGAGTTCTTATGATTTAGAGAAAGTTAGAATTTAGTTCTCATGGCTTGTTAAAACCTACAAAATAATCCTCGTTCGTAATTGCTGGTGAATTATATATCTTGAAGTTAACTATTCATGTGTGAGTTAAATTCATGTGTGAGTTAAGTGTCTAGTTAGACAAAAAAAAAGAATATCATCATCCACACATGAGTAGTTATCCCCACATATTTCATTCCCCCATCAATTATGAACAAGGTGGACTGGTTTTTTAGTTTTTATCGAACCATACAGACTAAATTCTTGTTTTTAAGAACTAAAATTCAAGCTTTCTTCAAACTATATAGACTAAGTTCCAACCATAGAGTATAAATTCTAACCGGCAGAAATTTTCGGTTGCTTTTGTAACTTATATACAATCTCATTTATGGTTAAACTTTGAATATCAGGAACCCAGAGGTAGAAGAAAGACGAAGCTGATTTAGAGAGGAGGTTCTTGGACAGTTATTTGAGAAGGTAGGGAAATGCTGTAGTTCATCTTTTATAATAAAGAATATGTTATAAAATAGGGGTTTTGTATTTGTTTTAAGAAGTTGATTTGTTCTTTGAATTTAGTCCCTTTTTGAATGCACCTGCTTTCATTTTACTGCTGAACCATGGCTCTGTCTATTATGAATTTTACTAAATTTTTTAGAATTTGACCCTTCTCTGAAGAAAACAAAAGTTGACGTTATGGGAATAGACGTTTTTTCAAACTTAGATCAACAACAACGGAACCCTTTACCCATTGGAAGAAAGAAAGTTCTAAATACTTGCTTGGAAAACCAGCTAATCTAGACGATTTTTCAGAATTGAAATTTCTCTTCTTTTTCTTGATCGGAAACAAGAACTTTATTAGGGGTGTTTGGATTTTGGGTTGAGCAGAGAAGATGAGGAAATGAAGTGATCTGGGTTATGCATTATTTGTTTGGGAATTGGTGTTTTAGAAGAAAAAAAAAAAAGTTGAAAAAACTTTTTTTTAGAATTTGTGTTTAAGAGGGAAGATGTTTATTTTTAATAAAGTTTGATATAAAGTTTGATTTGAGATTTGATAAGATATCGAAGAGAAGTTGAGAAAAGGTTAAGAAGAAATTGTGATCTACTAAAAGCAAAGAAGAAGCTCATCTAAAATAGAGTTCAACTTCTCCTTTTTCTCTCTCCTCTCTCTCCTCCAAATCCAAACACCCCCTTAATGAGAGAAAAAGTTACAAAATCCTATCGAAAACATTACACAGTGATATTAGAGATAAATCATAGTTAGAAAAGAGTTTGAGCCATGCCTATGCTTCAGCATTGTCATGTCAAATGGATGAAAACTATGTTTCGTTGATATTAATATTGGACTCGATGATGATTGAAAGACGTTTACAATAAGTTGCCAAACTTGATTGGGACATGAGATGAAAAGAGAATAGATTCATCTACAAACTGAATATGAGCGACGATAGAGTCTTATTCTGGTGGTTACCCCCACAAAAAGAAATACCCGTCGATTCTGTAAGCATTCTACTGAAACAATCCACAACCAAACTCGAGAAACAGGGAGAGATGATCGTTCTGCATAAAATCACCTAAGAGCTGTTTGTTGCATAATGTTATGAAGCTATTAAAAATGAGTTTTTATAATCTCTCTGTAAAACTTAACTCAAACGAGTTACTACTACAATTTATTTTTTATAATTATTCAAAATAATCATGAGACCTGAATTTACCCATGAATTTTATTAGAGATGAACAAATCAATTACCGCAACTGCATTCGAAGTCAGTCACCATAATGTTAATTTTTTGACCAACATTATAAATGATTTATACTTTCAGAAAGGTAAAAAGATAACAAGCAGATGTATATATATAAAAACTTTGAAGCTAGAAAAGTGCTCCAAAGATAAGAATTACAAGTTTCATCTCCATTATTACTCTCCACTATCAAATGAAAGCAAAAAGGAGATTCAAAAACACAAATCCAGCAGTTTCAAACAAAAAAAAATTGATACAAGCAAAATCTAAGCAGAGGCAGGCTGCATTCGCAGCAGTTGATGAGCCTGCGAGAGCTGGCTCATCAACGACACAATTTGCTGATGGTAATCCCGAGCTTGGGTTAAGGACTCGGCTTCAAGCTCCCCGAGCTGAGACGAGAGCCTCTCCTCGGCTTCCTCGGCCACCCTGAGCCTATCCCATAACCTAACCAACTCTTGCCTCATCAACTGCTCTCTTTTCTGGCTAGCCTGCAGCTCCTTCTCCAACTCTTCATTCCTTCTCCTCATTTCTTCATCTGATTTCACAATACCCATTTCTCTTCTTTTTTTCAATTTCTCTCTTTTGATTTGAATCTGTTTAAAGATTTTGAGCTTTCTTTTATAAAGGCCAAGATTGGTGTGTCTAGGTTCAATGTATCTACTCCAGAATTTTCCTGGCCTTTCCTTTTTTTTATATATATGTATATATATATATATATATATATATATATATATATATATAATATTGAAATATCTATATGCTTAGCTCATGGTTGTCGTTTCCACTTTGGAAGATTCGGCATATTCTACTTTTGAACGAAGAGTAGAGCAAGCATGCCACTTCAATTATTGTATTATTTCTATTTACAAAATATCAACCATTGTTAACACTTTCAAACTCTACTTCAATTACATTAAAAACATAATTGAACCAAAAATGGTATAACCCGCCCTTTAGATAGATTGATGATTTAACATAATTCAATATGGTATTAGAATAAGAAGTTAGGAATTGAGGAGAACCACAAACCCTATGCAAGAGTGATACATTGGAGACTCGAATCATTGATCGAGTGAGTGCTAATACATCACTAGTGACAGCTGAACCATGCTCTCTTTGGCATTTTCCATTAAAAATTAATTTTTATTTTTCAAATTTTTAAACCCGTAGGTTACGAAAGTGTTGGTTTATATAACAAATGGTTGAGAATCTACGTTTCAAACAAGATTTCGAGCATTGTTTTTAAAGATACTCAAATTCGAATTTATTGGGTATATCAAGTCTGTTGAGGTATGCCTTGAATAGTTAGATACTCCACCATTACTTAGTCGAGAGTTTTGCTAATTAAGTTTATGTTTGTGAACATGAACACTTTTTAATTATGACTTATCTATATTAGAATTTTATGATAGTGTGCTATGTAAACTTTCTTGAGACCTTAACTTCATTTTGATCAACATTCTATATTTGTATCTTTTTAATAAAGTGGTTTTCTCTTCTACTTGTAGAAGTCGCTAACTCAGTTAGTGAACCACGTAAATTCTGAGTATTATTTTACGTATTTTTATAGTTTTATTTTCAATTATTGTTCTATTTTTCTTAACCATGCTAAGACAATTGTGAGGTTTGAAACTCTCACTAATACTCAACTAATATTTAAATCACTTACTCAATATTGTTAGTCCCCAAATTTAAAATTACTTATTGAGTACTAAATTAATGTGATTCAACAAAGAATCAAACCAGGAATCCTACGTTTAAAACTTCTATCAAATCGCTATCTTCTTAATTAATATTGATTTTATTTTTGTTTCCAAAATTCTACAAATGAGAGAAAAGGTTAATTGATGTAATTAAATTTGGGGTAAAATACTATTTTGGTCCCTCAACTTTTACTTTTGTTCAATTTTGGTCCCTAAACTATCAAAAATCCAATTTTTGTCCCTGAATTATTAATTTTGTTCTATTTCGATATCAGGACTTAAAAAGTTTAAAATAAGTCCTAAGATTTTTTTTACCTATATAAAAATTAACATCTTTTTTATAAATTTTAAAATTTTCTTTACAATTTATCTTTGATCATGTTAGAATTATTAACATTATTGAAAAAAATTTTGGACTTAAATTTTACAATAAGGACCAATTTTAAGTTTTTTCAAAGTTTAGAGACTAAAATCGAACTTTTAAAAGTTCAGCGACCAAAATGAAACAAAGGTGAAAGTTGATGGACCAAAATGAAATTTTATCCTTACATTTAACTAACCTTTTGCTAAAACTCTTGGATTTAGACATACGTAAGTCACACGTCATATTTCTTTCCAAAAAAAATGCTTATTGACGTAATCATCTAGGCTGCTGCTATGTATCTTACTTCTATTAAGTTGATAGATAGGCACAATTTTTTTTTTTTTTTTTTTTTTTTTTTTTTTTTTAAATTCAACAATGTTTAGGCGTGGGAGATTTAAACCAACATGTTGGTTATCATGTTATACATCATGCGAGTTGACCACAACTCTGAACGAATTGCTGGTTTAACATAATTAAACATGTATCAAAACAAGAGATCCTACGTTCGAATTCCCGTCCCGTTTCATTTCCTCCCAAATTAAAATTGAATTCCACTAGAACATTTTTTTAATTTCTAAATCCACACGGAAGCGTAGGTTTATATAATTAAATTTCATCTTAACCTATCATCTTAAGCTTTTGAATTTCTTTCTTTTTTTTTTTAAATCGAAAAAATCGAAATTTCGCTCTACTATGTCTAGAGTAACCAAATCCGTCCTCAAATTAGTCACTGAAAGATATCGAAGAAATGGAAAAACGAGAGATGTTTACAAATTAATATCATATGGAATCTCAAACTTTTAAACTTTTGGATTGATGGATGATTTAACATAATTCAACGAGTAACATGTACATGATAAACGAAAACCAGTGTTATAGATTGATTACCTTCAGCTGACAAATAAATGGAAGAAAATCCTCAGCATTAAAAAAAATGACATGAGTGTCCCTCCCATCAGAAAAGATCGAAGAACTTTTTCCTTGTTCCTTAGGCTCATTGAGGTGAGCTGGAAAATAATTCTCTCTAGAATAGATTCACCATCCAAGTAATATACCTATAAAAACACACAATTAGGTAATAAATAATAATCGTACACAAACTTCAAATAATCTACTTCATCTTTGCCCATTGTAATAATTATTTTACGTGGGCTATAATATTTTTTGACTCAGCTCCAAGAACTGAGTAAATAATTAATATGGAGGAAAAGGAGCTGTAAAATCAAACTTCAAACTTCTTAAAATGTTATTGCGCATGTTTGATACCCATTTGAAATATAGCAACACTTGCCACTCACACAAACGAATGATCAAACTGTGAAGTTACATAAAGAACTTAGGGTAATTGAACTCTGATGTTTAATGGAGGATAAGCCAAAACAATGAGACATTTGTTTGGTGTACGGTGAATTTTCTTCTAACAACCAAGAGGTGATGAGTTCAATCCACGATTACCATCTATCTAAGAATTAATTTTCTACGGATTTTTTTGACATCCAAATATTGTAAGGTTATGTCTTGTGACATTAACCCGAACAGTCACATACATCAAAAAAAAAAAAAAAAAAAAATCTTCTGACAACCTCAAAAGTACTTTGAGGCAGTATATTAACCATCCTCCTAGAAACTAATATGGAGTGGCCTAACGGTAAGAAATGCCTTAAATAACTAAGAGGTGATGATGTTGATGAGTTCAATCTATGATAACCACCTACTAAAGAATTAATTTCTTACATTTTTTTTACTTTTGAAAGAAGAATTAATTTCTTACTGGTTTCCAATATTGTAGAGTCAGACTGTATGTCTCGTGATAATAATCAAGATGTGTGTAATCAGATCCAGATAGTTCGCATTTAAAAAAAATATAATCTCTTTGTAATCTAGCTAAGGCCTTTTTCTTTCTTTTAAGTACTTTATTTTATTTATTAGTTAGGTTGTTAAGTTTCTTCTCAAAATAGTTAGTATGACAAATCACTCTTTGTAATTCAAGCTTATTATCCCATGAGCTAAGTCTGCCCCTTTTGAACAAGGTTTAGAAAGATTAACAAATATACCGTCAGAAGGCCTTCAGATCCACCGCTATTACTTCATCAAACAATACTTGCTAACAAAACTAAACAATTCCTAACTGCAGATGTATTTACAAGAATTCTGCCTAGCCCAAGACTAGAAGAGCAAGACTAAACGCTAAACTTTGTTTAATGTTATATCCATAAAGTAAATATGAAAATAACTTACAAAATGGTGTTTTAAAACTAACCGGCAAACTGTTGAGAAGAGCTAGAGCCAGAGAGGCATGAAATAAGCATAAGAAACTCCTTTCCAGTACATCAGGAATATGTGTAGCAAAATGAAAATCCAATCGCGGTTGGTACATGGTTAGCTGAATCGAGCGTGTCATTGAGACCACGTCACCAACAAAAATGAAGGTTCCGCTACAATTTGAACTTGGGAGTGAATATTCTCTGGAATAGGAACAGTCCGGGGAATGGGGGTTCAAATATGTAATCTCGATCCATACCGAACCAGGCACTTGAACTGGACTTAAGCAAGTTTCATCCTGTGGATTAGTTTTTTTCCAAGAGAGAAAAAAGAAAAGTGATCAGGTTTAAACAAAAAGAACTTGCAAAACCACTCACCACAGATCCTGTGCTTACCTGTAAACACATACAGGTGCTAGTGCTATCATTCATCATAGCTTGATCCCATCCATTAGTGCATTTATTAAGCTTAATAACATCATTAACATTCAAGCAATGTATCCTTTCTTTGCGTTTGAAACCGCTATCGTCCACGTCACCATCAACTAAAACAGTAGAACTAACACAAGGAATCGATTCAAAAGAAGTAAGGTCGCCGAAACAAGTTGACTGATCATGTGTGAACTGAACTTTATTGCTTTCTTCCAACATAAAATTTGGAACACAATATCCCTTTCGGCCACTAGCCATTCGGTTGTTTTCACTAAGTCTGGAGAAGGTTTCATTTTGAAATGTTGACTTGCTGATTTGAGCAGATAGATTGATCCAATCATCCACACTTTGAACTTGATTGCCATCCAATGATAAAATTACATGACCATGGGACAAATAACCAGACAATGGTGAAGTAGAAGGAACATTCAAAACCTATTACAGTTCAAAAGGATCAGTCAAGAAGAAAATGAAAGTTCGATTTCTTTCACGAGAATTTACGAGATAATTCAAATGTGAATATAAAATGTTATTGTACCATGGGATTTTCGCCATATATGTAAAAAGGAAACAGAATCAGCGGCAGGAAGAATAATACCAATCCAGAAGCTGCGGAAAGCTAGAGAAAATCGATAGCAATTATAGTCAGACCAAGATCCTAAGCTAAAATGGGTGGTTAAATGAATTGAATGTCAATAACAAAATATGAGCTTACAACTGCATTGTGCCAAATACCAGCACAGTAGATACGCAGAGCATTGAAGCATGACGAATCCTGCAGTGCATCATGGTTAAAAGCCACCAAAGCGCCCGGGAAAAGAAGTGCAATAAAAACAGCAACATACTCCACTTTAATGTCCTCACTGCCATTCAGATAAAGGTTTGTACATAAAATCTCTGTTCAACAAATGCCAATTGAAAAGAAACAATAAGTAGAATTGATGATGTAGAAAGAAACATACCTTGCAGCAGCAGCAGCATGACCAAATTCATGAAAAGCTACAGATATTAGGGTAGAGATAATTAGGTATCCAGTATCAGCAGGGGCAAAACTACAGCTAGAAATCTAGTGCATAAGAAAAAAAAAATGTAATGAGTTGGAGAAATTAAAGAATAATTTATAAATAAAGCGGAACGAAGTATTGAAAGGAATAGTATATGCACCAACGAAGGAAGACCAAATAACGAAGAACACGAAATAGGAAGACCACTGGACGCATTGCTATTGCCAAAAATATGCATCGCTATTGCAACTTCCAGAAAGAGAACCTGGAAAAGAAAGAATAAAGTTCGTTACTAATATGAAGTAACACAAGAAAATAAAATAACTATCCTAGAAAAACAACAGCATATACACTGCACTAATTATTTTCTCTTGGCCTGCTAGAGAATTCAGGTGTTAGTTGGTCAATGTAGAAGGTCAAGTTCAACAGAACATAACTAGACCAGCAAATGATTCCTGTTTTATGTGAAATCATATTGTCCATAAAATAGAGACCAAAGAGGAAATTCTTGTAAGAGTCGACTAGGAGGTTGTTACACACTCGTGTGTGTGTGTGTGTAATATATACAGACACTCGTATATAATGTTTACATAAGAAAAGCCATGCTTTTCATTGATATAAAATGAATGTTTTAATATTATTTTGGTTCATGTACTTTAAGATTTATTATATTTTGATCTTGAACTTTCAAATAACCAATTTTAATCCATGTTCATAATTGTAAGACAAAAACACGCTCTTTGAGTTTAACAACAATTGGTGATCGAAATATTCGAATCATGAGCTATTGGTCATAAACATACACTTACCCCAGTTAAACTATTGTTCACGTTGTTGGTAAAACCTAATGAAAGACCTATCTCAAAGTAAATCCATGAGCTTTTTTTTTTTTTTTTTTTTTTTAGTTTACAACAATCAAAGCCGAATTCATGACTTTTTGATCATAAGGATTACACAAATTCCGCCAAGCTTTGGCTGAATACATGAGCAATTAGTCTTTGATCTCAATTAGTTCGAGAATAGTCGCATGAAAATGACTTAATTTTAACTCGACACTAAAATCAATCAAAACAAATCGGAAAAGAAGAACAAACTTTAAAACAAATGATAACAAACAACAATAAGAAAGCGTGAATCGAAACCGTGGTAACAGCAGCAAGAGCGGCAAGAGAAAACCCAATCCCAATCGAAAACCATGCTCTCAGAACCCTGCAATATTCAGAATCAGCCCAGTTCAGTAAGGAAAAAAGAAGGTGCCAATACTGATAAAACGAACGGTAGAAACAAAACTAAAGAAGTCGAAGAACAGCAAAAATCACAAGAGAGAGTGAAAACAGAAAGAGAAACCTGGCATATCTTCGTCCAAAATGGAAAATAGGATCGTTGAAGGAAGTGATCTTACAATCGCAGTACCAACAAGAAATTGCGTTCGAAAGTTCTTTGCGAGATGTTGAAAGTGGGAGTAGTGGAGGAATTTGAGCGTCGGCTTCAGCCACTCGTCTCTTGCTTCGCCTCCATCTTCCTGACATTGAGCCTGAATCTCCGTTCTTCTTCCCTCCCTTCTGTTTCCGTTATGTATATGGTAAAGTTATAACAAATTCGAGCCCCCTTTTTTTTTAATTTGACGAAAACAAATTTTAATAAATCTTTATTGATTATTTTCAATAAATTTAATTTGGTTGAATTTATCCATTTCAATTGATAAAAAGTATGATTATGAGTTTAATTGATTAACTATTTTGTCCCCAACCGGGTGGCACTGAGCATGGTTAGTTGAAGACTTGAGTTCGAAATTCATGACTTAATATAATCCAGACCCTGAATATACTAATGTGTACAACTTGGTGTTATAGGCAAATATTTCTTGAGATATCCGGCAAGGCCTAGCACCTCTTGATGGACACCCGAAGTGATTCTTGTCCCCCGAGGGTCTGCCAAAGGAGATCTTGACCCCCGGCGGTCGGTCAAGCCCCTTCCGCCTCCTCGGGGGTCGGCCAAAGAAGACCTTGACCCTTAGAAGGTCGGCCAAACGAGGCTCTGACCCCCAATGGGTCGGCCAAGCTCAATCCAACCCCTCGGCTAAAGGAAGCCGAGACCCCCCGGGAGTCAGCCATGGCAGCCTCAGCCCCCTAGGGATCGGGCAAGGCCATCCCGGCCCTTCCGGGCCGTCCAGAGTACCATTTGAAGGTTAACCGTGGAAGTCATTTCTCTCCCCCAGGAGTCGACTGAGTCCAAGTAACGACTGGACCCCCTTTTAGAGGTAGTGGAGGTGAGAACCCGTAAAGGTTGACCAAGACCAAAACCAACCTCCAAGGAGATCGGTCGAGTAGGCTAATCCAAGTGGGTCAGTCCTGTAGGTTAGGACTCTCCTATAGACGAGTCGACCAAGTCCAAGTAACACTCGGGGATGGTGCACCTGTTGGGTGAAGCGTCCTGGGATTACACCAAGAAGGCTCCACCTCTAAGGGGTTGGTCGTGGAGGTGAGGACCTGCAAAGGTTGACCGAGTCCAAGAAGTCAAAACCGTTACACCTCAAAGGATAACGATCAAGAGTTACGCCAATATTCATTCCCGGCTTAATGGCAGATGTTTCTAACGGTCGACCATTAACCCACCAATTAAGTGAGCAGCAGCGGTTACGAGACCGACTAATATAAGAAGTTAGAGCATTCTCCGTTTCAAGCTAAGTTGAACTACGCTGACAACCCTGTAAGTTGTTCTAAGTTTGAAAGTACCCTAAAATACTCTCCTAAAGCTTTTACTGACTTAGGCATCGTAGACCATATGGCTCACCATACTGATGAGTCTAAAATTTTTTTATTTTGCACGCTTCTCGTCCTCGATAATACAAATCGTACTGTTGATATCCATTGACCATTTGTCGACATTAACACTTAGTAACTCACATAAGTAAGAGAGGAAGAAAACAAAAACATTTACATTAATAAAAAAAAAATATATATATATATATACACAAATTTATCAAGCATCATAGGTCAACAACAAAACATTGGTCGTGCTAATTTAGAACTTTTATGGAATTATTTAAACCAATTTTTTATAATCACTCTTTAAACAACCTCATCTCACATAAATGAGCAATTACTACAATTTCTCCATACACACTAAAAAAGCGTTTCATTTCTAATCATTCTTACAATTATTCACACCGTAAGCAAAATATAAACCCAAGTGTGTGAAATTCAAAGAAACAAGACGGTGCAGAAGAAGAGTTTGTATGTCAAGAAGTCGACATAGTCAAGATATGCCCCTTCATTCTGTTTGCAAACCGGAACAATAAAGCTAGACGTATCGAGATACTATTCTGTCTGAGACTCGGATATGGCGAGAAGAAAAAGAAGACAATGTCAGTAAGTTTCTTAATGAGTTTAAAACCATTTGCAGATAACAATATCATTTAAATACAACTAGAGTCTCATAAGCTGTCAAGAGAAAGTAATTGAGAGATCCAATAAATAATCTATCAAGAACTTCCTGTAAAGCCAGCCTCGGTTGACACTCAATAATCAAGCAGCATCTGCCATAGACTCGATTAATATTTTGTAACCTTCAGGTATGGGCGTCTGGGTTTGAACGCACTCGGCAAGAGCGGGAACATCAGAACTCACGTCTAACACTCGGGCCAGTAACAGCAGCAAATGAAAGTCGGAAATTCGCTTCACAAACGTAAGACCTTTCGAACGGTCTAGGTGATTCTTCAATGCGCTCATGGTCACGGGTGTAATTCGGTTTTCAATAGGGAATGTTGAAGAAAGTGGACCCTGCATTGCAAAGTTTTCATTAGCATAAGAACATCCAAGCCTAAGATTAGAACATACTTCTTCAAGGAATACATGTAAAATTATCACTCAGCTATGTTCGCGCATAAATCATTTAAATTTAGTTTGGTACGAAAAAGTAATCGAAACAAATGATTTCCAGAGTACACATACAACAAAGAAAATGGATCACCAAACCAATATACCAGACGCCCTAAATCAGTTAGCTTTTTCACAGTCAAATAAATCTGTAATTTTGAAATTTAACACTGGCCGGAATGAATTAATGCAAAGAACATCTTAAAATTACAATGAATGATAATAAAATTTATGGTAAATTATAAATTTGGTCCTTGTGGTGTCAAGAAAGGTAGAGTTTAGTCCCTAATTTAAAAATCTAAATTTTAGTCCCTATGGTTTAGCGAAATCTACAATTTAATTCCTATGGTTTGATAAAATATAAAAAATAGTCTATGTGGTTCGTAATTGTTGATGAATAAAATATGTAGAGGACCGGAGGTTAGTTATTTATGTTTCTAATGATGAGAGTGTGAGATAAGTAATTGATTAGATAGAAAAACGTATCATCCATACATTAGAAGTTACATCTATGCATTTAATTCACCTACGATTTACGAATAATATGAATTATTTTTTATGTTTTATTAAACCATAGGGACTAAATTCTATTTTTTCAAACCATAGGAACTAAATTCTATTTTTTCAAACCATAGGGGCTAATTCTGTATTTATCCAAATTATAGAGACTAAATTCTATATTTCACCAAACTATGAGGACTAAAAATCTAAAATTTTAAACCATAGGAACTAAATTTTAATTTTCTTGAAACCATAGGACCAAATCTATAATTTATCCTAAAATTTATTACATATAAAAGCAAACAAAGCAACCAGAAACAACTGCAACCATATAAATGAACTAATAACAGCATTCTCTAGATTAGGTAGTTTCTAAATAAGGTATCTGGCATGTTTACAGAGTCTCAGCAAGACGAGCAGTTTAAAAATACCCCACCACACCTACCCACAGGATATTCAATGCCCCTAAACAAATGATCCAATTCCTCTTGAGCCCAATATTTCACAAAATTATGAAAATGCTGATACAGCAAAGCTCTTCTTTTGCTTGAAACGACAGGAGAAAAAAGACCTCCATCACCAATTGGCATTCTAATACTACGAGCTTGTTGAAAGTCTCCGAGAAAAACTATTTCAAATCAAATATGCAAACTGACAGCTTCTTAAAACAAGACCATGATCCTAAGGGTATGTTTGTTTTTTGTGGAAAAAAGTGGAGCAGAGTGGTGAGGAAGGGTAAACAATAGTTGAAGTAATTAACAACTCGTTTGAAGATTGATGTTAGTAATGGTTGGAATAGTTAATTACATGTTCGGGGATTGGTGTTGGCAATAGTTGAGTAATTAACTACTTGTTTGGGGTTTGAGATTAGTATTGTGGTCGAGTGATAAGTTTAATGTGAAATTTGATTTAGAATTTAATGTGGGGTTTTGATAGAGGGTTCGATGAGTGGTTAAAAATAGTTGTTTATTACCAAATACAAACGTGGAGTTTTCGAGAAGTAGTGATTTACCATTCTTGATGTACAAAAAACAAACATAACCTAAAAGACTTGTAGAAAGAATACATAATGGTTCTACCAAATTGAGAAATTAAGTCAGTCAATAGTACATTAAAAAAATTGAGAAGCAAATTCCGGAGTATGCATCTGAGTTTTTGAGGGGGTTCCTAAAGTGTCTTTAGTCCAAATGACAAGGATCGTACTTACTACTATAATCCTATGCCTCAAAGCATTAGGCTCCAAAAGGAAATGTTGTAGTTATTTTGTGAATAGGGCCATATTACAACCCAAGTTTCTGATACCCAAGTAGCCTACCAGATGAGAAAACCTCCCATCCAACCATATGATATGACAAACCCGCCTCATCCTCACCGACACCTGAAAAATCCGTAAGAGATCTAGGTTGTGATTTACCGTATTATCTTTTCTCATAACATGGCTCAGTAACCTTGTGACACTTACAACTTATCATTGATGTCTTCGTTTCTTATAACAAAAACACCCTCCTATAAAGGTCCATAATGATGGTCTTCTCCTCCCTTACTACTTACGGTGAAGGGACCTTAACTAGAGAAATATAGTATATCATAATCTCGCTCTAAACAAACAAGAAAGGTGTTGTCCTGCCACCCTAGGAAAGAACATCTCTTCTAAAAGGAGTGATATATATTTTTTTTTTTTACATTTTTCACAATTAGATCCCAGAATGGAACGTGTGTGGTTACCCCGAGTATAGTAGAGCGAAACTTCAATTTCCCATTTTCCAAAAAAAATTAGATCACAGAACAATTAATGCTTGCTTTTTTTAGGAAAAAACAACGACGTTTTAATTGACAAAAAATAAAAAGATACAAGAGAAATACAGAAAAACCAACCCCCACAAGGAGACAAGCTAACATAACCCAAAACAACAAATGGTTGGGAGTATGATCAAGGGAAAGCACTAAATATAAATGAATCACTCTACTCAAAAACCCAATATAGACGTCCATCCTACCAGCTTAAAAGGGATCACAGATTCACAATTGATACATATAAAACTCTTATCTTTAACTCTGAATACAGGAATTCACTAGGGTGTGTTTGGGACAACGGGTCGGGAGAACGGGAATGAGAATGATTGTGGGAGGAATGAAAATTAGGAGTGAAAGAGAAAGAGAATGATTATTTGGGTTTGGGGTGAAGAGAATGATTATGGGAAGAATGATTATTTATGTTCAAGGTGCAAAAGGAATGATAATGAGGAAAATAAAATAATGAGTATGATATGAGTGAAAAATAATTATGGGGAGAATCAAAAGTTGTTATGGGAAAAATAGAAAGCAGTTAGAAAGAGAATAAAAAGGTAATTTTGGGAAAATGTAACGATGGGATGAATGATTCTCGGTGGCCCAAACACCGGGAGTCATCCTCGTTCTCATTCTCTCCCTTTAATAATGGTGGTCCAAACACGCCTTAAAAGATATGATTATAATAAGCCTATCCAGAGAAATCTCTCTAACCGAGAACAGGTTACTCTATTATCAAAAAAAACCAAAATGAGAATGGCAAACTCTTTACATCCCCACATGGAACCACCCTCAATAAATTTTTTATCTATTATTGTTGACACTAATTTGGCTAGGACATCAACAACAGCCAAGACAAAAAGGGATAAGGGATATCCCTGCCTAATCTCTCCCTAGAAGCTTAAACCTTTTCCCCCAAGTTTCCTTTCATCCAAAATCAATTAACCAGCTTAAGGAAATTCAAAGAAACCACACAAGGAAAATTTACAGAAATCCGAGAACTCTATGAACCCAAGAATTTCTATATATGCAATAGGGTAAATTACAAATTTAGTCCTTATGGTTTAAACAAAGTTAGAGTTTAGCCCATACGGTTTAAAAATTTAGACTTTAGTTCCTATGGTTTGGAGAAATCTACAATTTAGTCTCTATGATTTGAAAAATTAGAATTTAGTCCATAGGATTTGATAAAATCTAAAAAATAATTTGTTGTTCGTGAATAAAATACATAGAAATTAGTTTTTTTTTTGTTTAATGATGAGAGTGTGTGATAAGTAATTAATTGGAAGAAAAAAAAACACATCATTGATATATCCGAAATTACATCTACGTATTTAATTCACCATAGATTTTCGAATAATATGGATTATTTTCTAGGTTTTATCAAATCATAAGGACTAAATTCTATTTTTTTCAAATCATAGAGACTAAATTCTATATTTCTCCAAACTAAGGAGACTAAATTCTACATTTCCAAACCAGGACTGAACTCTAGATTTATAAACCATAGGGATTAAACTCGAACTTTCTTCAAACCATAGGGACCAAATTTATAAATTACCATATGCAATAATCAGTCATTAATTCAAGAGAGCTATGATTTTGGGGTAAGGGATCACGAACCTGATGATCAAAAATCTTAACCACAACCAGGAAAAAATCATTGTCAACGTCTCTAGTGTCTTTGACACCAACAACAACATCCTTCTTCATCTTCGATAGCTTAGGATCCAAATCCTCTCCAATTTCTGTCTCAAACCAACCTTCCTTGAACAATCTTATACACATATCACTCATTTGAAAAGCTTCAAAATGAACATCAGCACCTCCATCCTCGTTCACCTCCAATTTCACAACCGCCGTCACCCACTCCTTCAACTCGCTCTCGGCATGAAGCTCAGCCGCCTGAAGAACTTCCCTGTTGGATAATGTGTAATCCTTTCTGTCTCGACTAATCGTCTGAGTGAATATGAACCCTACTTTCCTCATCCCCAACCCAATTGCAATCGCTTCCACTAACCTCTCCTCGTTCTCATCTCTGAACAACAGTAAATTATCCTCAGTCCCTTGCTGTGGCGGCTCATATATGAAATCCACCTCCACCTTGCCCTCCGGCGATACCGTTCCATACATAAATCCACCACGTTTGACAGCAAACGCCAACGTTTCGTTGACATAATTCTGGAAAGCATTTGCGCAATCGCGATCGAACGAAACCAACTCACAGTGAGGGTTTTCTTGACGGGTGATCCGCATCTGTTTAGCAATTAGATCATCCATGGTCATTTTACGGCCAAAAGATCCGGCGGGATTGAAAGCAGGGCCGGAAACAGTGCGCTCACCGTCATATGCAAGAAATATAATAGAGCCATGAGAGAGATTGAGCGAGGAGAGTAAGGTGTTGGGATTTGACATATCAGTGAATTTGGAGAGATCGCCATGAGCATTAGCCAACAGAATGTTTTGATTTGTGGAGAGAGTTTGGTTGTGAATTGGAACTTTGAGCTGCGATTGAATGATGGCTTTGAGTTGAGCGATTGTGATGTGTGGATTCTCTACTGTGATTCGCTCGAGGCCATCTCTGCTGCGGATTCTGAGCATCATCTTGCAGCCGCCGGAAGTTTGTTAGGAGAAATTCTACGATTGGTCGTTTGAAGAGAGAAGAACAGCCGCTGAGGACGGCGGCGGAACTGTGAAAGCGTTGCCGGAAAATACAGAGGTTGAAGGATACGGCGCGGTGGCTTGGGATTGTATTTGTATCGAAGCGGATGAATACCGCGATGGCTTGGGAATAAGGAAATAGATATAATCCTTTTTTCTTTTACTATTCCTTTTTTGGAAAGAGTAAATAAACAAAATAATTAAGAGAATTTTTT
>JBBMEG010000027.1:11173266-11203879 GCA_037832605.1 Cyclanthera cordifolia
AACAAAGTGTCCCACATCGGTTAGAATAGGGGAAGATCAAGGGTATATAAGTGTTGACAACATCTCTATTGATTTGAAGCCTGTTTGATTCAATATCAAAACAAAACAATATTCGAAGTCTGATTATCAAACGACGACGCCTAAATTATTATTAGAAAGAATTTTGAAACATATATAAATATTTCGAGATCTGTTCAATTAGTCAAAGTTTGGAGATAATTTATTATTGAAGACAAAACATAGTGATTGACATTGATTCGCCGGTTCAAATCTTCCCCGCAGTTCTCTCTCACTTTTCATTTTCATCTCTTCTTCTTCCTCCAAACCTTTCAAAATTTCACCTGAAAGAAACCCTAAATCCATGTCCAAAACCCCCAACTCATTTCCCTCTCCACAATCCCTCTCCGAATGGCTCAAACCCCGCCTCCCCTCCGACGCTCTTGCCTCCTGGGGCTTAATCCCCGGCACCAAAAACGTTCACAATCTCTGGATCGAGCTATCCCAAGGGGAAATTTCCATATCCGATTCAACCCCTCCAATCCGCACCCTTCAAGTCCTTTCCCTTCGAATTCTCGACAATAATCGCCGCCGGATTCTTCTCGAATCCCACCAGAAACTCTCCGATGGCTCCCTCCGCTTTCGAAATCGACCCTTGTCCGAGAAATTGAAACCCCACGAAACCCCTGAATCCGCCGTCTACCGGGCTGTCCATGAAGAGCTCGGTTCGGTTCTCGGGGGTTCGGATTGTCGTGATGTTGTTAGGGTTGATCCCGATTCGTATCAGGTCAAGGTCGAGGAGCGGGACTCGGGTTCTTACCCTGGTTTGCCCTGTTCTTACGTTTTGCATACTATGGATGTTTGGGTGGATGGTTTGCCTGAGGGAGAGTTCTGTACTGTGGAGGAAGAGGAGTATGGGGATTCTCAGGAGAATAGGAATGCTGATGATGCTGTTTCTGTCAAGAAACATTTCTGGAAATGGGTTAGTATTGATTCTGTCGATTTTTGAGTTCAAAGCTTAACTAATATACTTTATGTCTTATATATTGTGTTCAACAACAAACATTACATTGTATAGTTTCTATTGGTTGTGTAATGATAGTCATTAATTGTATAATTTATCTCGATTGAGATCAACAGCAATTGGAATGCTTATACTTAGGTTAGTTGAGCTATATTGTTGTTGACCTTTGTGTCTTATACATATGTTGTAACATTATCATTTTCTTGAGTTCGAAGCTTAACTACTAACTGTTTGTGTTATATGTTGAGTTCGACGGATCCGAACATGTTACGCCTTGGTTATTAATCAGTAGTCTATACTATAGCGGTGTAAGTATGATATTATTGACCCTTCTGTCTTCCATGTTGTTACATTTATCATTTTCAACCTTGTGACTCCTAATTATTAGTGCAAGGGTATCTTTATTCTATTAATTCCACTCACTCTCTTTATCCGATTCCGTAAGCACGATCAGTTCTATTTTGTTTGTTTGTTTGTTTGTCCGGCTATTATATGGATTTGTAATTATGGATTCATCATAGCGAAAGGCTAAGAATTTGACTTGAAATTCTTGGAGGTTAAAACAAGAAAAAAGTGTACCTGATGAAGCCAAGTTTTCTAGCCTGTTTCAACTTTCATCCATTGGTTGTCAGTTAGATTTAAAAGGCAATAACCTTTGCATAATAGTGTGTCAATACATATAGTATATAGGCAGATGGGGAGGAAACCTAGATTATTCTCGGTAGTAAGCTGCAATAATTTACTGGGTTTAGTCATACGACACAAAAATAAACATGGACTTTGATTTCTATGGGATGCACTATATATATGAACATTCATATAGAAGAGATGAAAAAGTTAATTCTAACTTTCTGAGTTAGTCTAAATATAGTTGGAGGACCAAAAATTTTTTTTTTTCTTATTTCTTTTTTGATATTCATGACTGTCCGACCAGCTTGCGCGCACCTTGACGACCCTTCAACATTTAAATGTCAAGGAAACTCATAGGAAATTAATTCTTAGATAGGTGGTCATCATGGATTGAATCCATCACCCTAAGCACTCCAAGGCTCTTATATCCACTAGCCAGCCAGGTAGTTAACAAAATTATATATTTAAAAGTCGATGGATTAAAATAGAACAAATAGGATAGTTGAGGATCAAAAGTTTTTTTTAATGTTATTTTACTTTTATTTTGATTGAGGATGTATATTAAGAATGGCAATAAATAAATATATATATAGGGTTTAGGGTTTAGGGTTTAGGGTTTAGGATATATATATATATATTTTTTTTTTTATTATGTTTTATAGTTGAAATCTTCTCTATGATTATGATTAATTCTATAATGATTAGATATTATATTTTGTTTATATATAGGGTATGATTAGTTTAATAAAAAAAGTATTCATATTTGCAATATATCGATCACCGATTCAACTCAAATTTTAATATTTTTTTGAAAGCACAATCCATTCATAAAGCGTCAAGCATAATTGAAACACGATCTTCTGAAATAGTGGAAACAATACAAGGGGAGGGTCCCCTCCAAAAACAATAAGGTTTGGATCCAAACTACAGAAGAATGAGACCAACTAGAAAAGCCACCAAGTGGTGCTGTTTTAGCGAGGAGATCAACAACCCTATTACAACCCCTCTTAGTGAACAAAAGAAAGAACAAATAATCTAGAAGAAATATCAATGATGTCACGCATGACATCCCTAAATTCAATTTAGAAAAATCTTGAAAATTATTACAGATACATTAGAACATATATGGTATCAGATTCCACCAAGATATGAAAGGAAGGATCAGGAGGTAAGCTTGAAATTTGAAAAAGCCCTTCTCTGATAGTCAGCCCCAAATGAGCCCAAAAAGTCATGTCGAGCACCAATTAATAGTGGTATCCCATCTCAGTTTCACAAGATCCAGCCAATACCGCAAAGACTAGTTTCCTTAGACCACAAAGCATCAACGTTTAGTATCCATACATCAGAGGGAGGAGGAGACCAGAAAGTGATAACAGACTCTACATGAAGATTCACAAACATCTTGGGACTTGCATCGCAAGAGAAATTATATAAGTTTTTTCCAATAAGATCAATTAAAGATAGACCATTCCCTTTTCTCCCATTGTGAAAACATGTATTTCTATAAATCCAAAAGTTCCAAATAAAAATGAGTATTTTTCCAAAAACAGAAGAAGGGAAAAAAAATTTAGAAATGCTCGCCAGATGTCCACCCTTCACAGAGATTCCTGAAAACATGAGAAAGGTTAGCAAAAGCAAGGAAGAAATGGAGCCATGGTGCAATAGAAACTTTACATAAGTCAATAGTGTGCATGTTTGAGTCCTAAGAAAGAAGGCAGACTTGACAGAGGAGGCTAATATCAATTCCCCTTACAATTATATTGGACTTTGAAGGGATGTCATTACAGATTATATTCCAAGCACCCAACTTACTTTTTGGTAGCACATTAATTTTTTAGAATTTTTTTCCAAGAAGAGATAATGTTGGAATTGTCCGACGAGAAAGCCCTATCATAACTAGCCGCTCTTGTAGCAAGGTGGTAACACTTTTAACTGGCCTTCTAGGTCTAAATTCCAGATGATCTCATCCTTAGACTTGGAGATAGAGAGGGGAGTTCTAACAATTGTGTCATCGTCAATCTGAGAGAAGATGTCATAGATAGGGTTGACTTTCCATGCACATCCCTTGTCAATAAGGTCACTCACACTCCTATCCTTCCGATCCATATACTGATCCCCGATATGATTGAGTTTGTTCCGATTCGAAAAGTAATGAACCTAAAACTTTGGTAAGAAAATTTTCCTCAACCTCATCCAACCCTTCTGCATCCTAGCTCAGGCGCTCTGAATCTTCAAAACTCAATCCATTGGCAGAAACAAAACTCAAACTGTAAATCAATCAAACCCCAATTCAATATCACAAACATTTCAACTCCCACCAACAGTTTCTCTGAATCAACAGCACAAAATATTTATAAAAAAAAAACAGAGCAAGAAAGAACAACAGGTAAAAAAAAAAAAAAAAAAACACAAACAGAGTTCATAACATGAAACAAATCAAATGGTAGTGGAACAGCGAGATGGGTGCATCAAAGAAAGCGGCGCAGCGGGAATCGACGGCCCAGAAGGCATCGCCGCAACACAATCCACACTAAAAAAATTTCGCCAAGAAACCCAGCTCCAAAGTTTCCATTGGAGCCGACCTACTACTCTGACGCCAATCACGAACCGACCCGTACTCTGATCCCGACCCATTTCAAATCCAAACGACGGCGCCACCGCCACGCCGCTGCCGGACAAGACCGCCGTCAGAAAATTGGTTTCTCCACAGCCCTGGTAGAAACCCAGAATCGACGTGGCCGGAGTTATCTGCTGGCCTTTGTAATTAGCGTAAATTCGAAGGGTTTCGTAGTAAATTCGCCATTTCTGATTTGGGTTTTTGGCGGAGAGAGTGATTTGGATGGTGGAGTTGAGAAAGTGAAGGTCTATGAGGTTGAGTTGGTAGACTTCAGCTTGGTTGAGGGTGAATTCTGGGTTACTCTGATGCAGAGTGCGGCAGAGGAGAAGGACGAGAAGCAGAATTGTGGAAAGAAATGCGGATGCAGCGAGGATTAGCTTTTTGTAGCGATTGTAGGGTTTGAATTCTCGCTTGTTGGCGCAGTGTTTGGGAGATTTCACATTGTCTAAAGACATTTAGATTGTTGGGAAGAACAGAGAGAAGGGGATGATGTTCTGTTCATTGGGCTGAGTGATTTATAAAGGGGGCCAGATCAGGTAGCCACACACAACAACAAGAGTACGAGTAAATGTGTTTGTTTCTTTCATGATTTTATTATTATTATTTTTTTTTTTTTGAAAAAAGTTTCTTTCATGATTTGATTGCTAACTTTTGAACTTCAATAATTATATAATCAAGAGGAACCTATGGACTAGTGGTGGACCAAATAGCTAACTAAATTTATTTAGGGGACCAAATAGCTAACAAAATTTATTTAGGGGTGTTTGGGAAAGTAAAAAGGAAATTCATTATAATCAGATGGTAAATTGGTAATTATAAATATAATACTAACAAACAATGATTATTTATGTTGAGTTAATTTTTTTTTTTTTTATTTACAATCATCAAAAAAAATCTTGAGCATAGGTTTACAATGATGCCCTTCATGTTTGATGAAAAATGATTATGAAAAAAGGTTATTTCAATTAAAGTGACGAGAACCATAAAATATTGACTTTTAAAGTAAATGTTTGAGAAGAATGAAAATTTGTTACGAGAAGTTTATAAAATAAGCATTGTACTGAATAATTACAAATATAATTAAATTTTAAAATATTTGCATATATAGTCATTAACACTGTAATATAAGAAAGTACTATAATTTTTATATAGCATTTTCGTGTATGATCATTCAAAGTATCAAATAACTTAATTCAAACCAGCAATTCAATTAGTGCGATTAATGATATATATAGAGACAAGAATTCAGATACATAGATGGTTGGTCACCGGCTCTGAATCCCACCAGTAACATTAAAACACAACAAAAGTGGACCATCATAGAATATATTTTTGATTATAAAGTTGTCACTCATTTAAAAAGTTGTATAGAAGTTTGGTATTAGAAGCAAGGCAAAGGTAATTGGAGGGCAAAATGTAAGGGCCACACCATCCTCAATCATGCATAATAGTACTTGAAATGAGATGGAAGTGAAATCATAGATTTGCTTTTGGAAAAGAAAAGATAAAGACATGATCTTGGTTTTTTATTTATTTATTTTATTTTATTTATAATTATAATGATTGGCTTTACAAATTTCCACCACTATTGAAAAGAATGAGGCAATATTGGTGAATTGCAAACAAGAGAAGAGGGAAGAGCAAAATGTTAAAGATGCTTAATTGATAGCTTTCCATAGAATTGGTACAAAGAGAAACAAACACCAACACACCCATCATTTGTGGGAACATACAAACATATATGGTGCCTTTATTTATTTATTTTTTTAATTTTTAAATTTTTTTTCTTTTTTAAGTATGATAAATAATTGAGTATGAAGATTTTAAATTTCATTTTTTATTGAGTTATTTATATTCATGCTAGTTATATGATAGGATTGTATATTCTTGTATATAATTATGATATGTTTTGTGTGGTGGGAACAGTTGAAGGAAAGGAAAAAGATTCATTTCTATTTTTGGCTCACCAATTTCTATAACATCAATTACTAATTTATTTTTACTTTTCTTCATTTATCTTTTGTTTTCGTTCACTTCCCTTGATTTCTCTTTCCGCCTTGGGCTAGTTAAATTATATGGTAAAAAAGTATTTAGTAAATTGTTTGTATGGTAAGTGTTGTTAAGATTTCATGAAATCGTAAAATCGAGCTATTTGCAATTATGAGATAAATTCTAACTTTATTCAAAATAAGTATAGCTCAACTGTAGCTTTTTAAATTGTGACTTCACAATACAACAATCCACATAGGTCACATTGCTTTTGATTTGTTTATTTTTCGTCGCATTGCTTTTGAGTTAAGTAAACAACATTTTCAAGGATTTGAATCATTGGTTGGGTTGGGGCCATGGCTATAAGGTTGGTTGAGTCACCGTTCATGGTTTGGTCTTTAAATTTATGCAATGTTAATCCTTTAAAAATAACTTTTTTTTTTTTTTGTGAGTACAAACTAGAAATTAATGTCACAATTAGGCATCGAACCTGAAATTTTGAAAGGAACATACATTCTAAACTCAAGTCATTAATCAACCGTGTCATCCCTTAGAACAAATATGAGACTAACTTAGTTGTAGCATTTGTGCCTTTTAATTATTTTTTATTGTTATTATTGAAAAAAAAAAGAAAAAAATAAAAGGGAATGAAAAGTAAGGGGATGGAAAGAATAACAGAGAAGTAAAAGTAAATTAGCAATGAATTGGAAGAAAATCAAAGAAGTCCCCTGATGAAAAATGATCTCTTCCTTTTCATCTCATCTCACCACTCAAACATATCACCGTGGAAAATTTAAGTCTTTAAATAATTAAAAAAAAAAAAACCAAGAGTCTAAAGCCTACTTTTAGAATTAGTGGTTTCTATATATCTTTTTCCACCAACCTTTGCTTCTTTCTATATATATATATATTAAAGAAAAACTATACTTGCAATCAAAATCCCTTATTTACTTCTCTTTTTTTTTTTCTTTTCCTCTCTCTCTTGTTAAAGAATGCAAAATGTGCATAACTTTGTGATGAGAATGAGACAAGAGAAGGAAAAGAAATGTAGATATAAATTATAAAAATACCCTTGAATTTTGCTTATGATATTAAAAAAACATCCTTATTATACCAAAAATTATAATATTATAAAGAGTCGATATATCTTAGTTGAAATTCATTAGACTGTTGAATGAAGAATCGAAATGACAGATAATTTGAAACGACGTGATATATATTGTAATACCTAAAATTTATAATTGATACTAGGATCAGAAATAAGATTCACTACATGACTGGTCTTGATATTTCCTTATGTGACTTGAAAACACTATTTCATTGTGTCTTGAACCGCTTCTAATTAATAATAAAGACTATCTTATACACTAACACGAATTCTTTTAATATGTTTTGTTCTCACTTGCATACTTCTTTTTAAAAAAATCAAATAGATCACCATATATAAGATTTCTTCGAGTCAAACATTCATACATGTAACATCTAAAATTTTTATGTTTGTTTTTTTCTTCTTGAAATTGAAAGCATGTATGACATTTAAACATTTAATAAGAAAAATCCATCTTATTCTTATCAATAATCACATTCAAATATGATCAATTGATCCATTCATATATTCATCCAAAATTTAAGAGTAATTAAGATGTTTATCTTGATTAAATAAGACAATTCAAAACACATCATTACTTTAGATTTAATATTTTAATGATTATTCTACTAAAAAAAAAAAGTTTGAAAGATAAGAAAAAGTGAAGCAACTTTTAAATAAATAATTTATTTATTTATTTATTTAAACAATGAGCAAAATTGAGGATACATTAGAGCACTAAATAGGAAGGATAGTGCTAAAGAGAAACATGTGGGAAAGTGGAGGATGAAAGGTACAACTCCAAATTGCAATTTGCTTCCATCATATCACCTTCACCTTCATTACTTTATATTTTCTTTTTTTTCTTTTTGACATACATTAGTTTATAAAATTTAATTACTCATTGGAAAAAATGGGAAACTTATTTCCCAGTTATCGATTTTAATCAATTTCAACATCAGTGTTACGGTTTCAATCCTGCAATACGGTATTTGGTTTTCAATATTTTGAGAGCAGCAGTATCTGTTTGTGGTCCATTTCCACAATTTGAAATTTTGATCATACCTTTAATTTTTATGGGATGTTTGTTTTGAGTGTTTAGGAAGATTTTACAAAAGAGCTTTTATAATCACTCTTTAAAAACATTATACAAACAAGCTATTATTACAATTTCTTCTTTATAATCACTCAAAATAACCCCTCATTTCTAAACACTCAAAATAAACACTCCACAATTTTACAAATAAACACCCTGAAATTTTTTCTTGATCAAAAAACGAAAAAAAAAATCTATATATATCAAAAGCTTATAAAAAATTAATTTAATAAATTTATAGCCACAAAGTTGATTTAAATAAAAATGGAAGGTGTGAGGAAACTTGAAATATTTTACAAAGGGTAGAACTCTCATAGGAATATTTCCTCCATTGTTATTGCCTTTTGGTTTTCTATTACCCACTCGTGAACCGGTCTCATCATGATTGCAATAAATATTTACATATATACTCAGATAAAAAATTGATAGATTTTTTAAAATAAAGGTCATTTTTATTTGATTTTTGTCACTTTAATATCAAATACACAATTCAATCAATATTTTTATTTTTTAGATCAAATCATAAGACCTAAATTATATGTTTTCAAATCATAAAAACTAAATTCTATATTTCTCCAAACTATAGGGACTTGATTTTATATTTCTTCAAACTATAGGGATTAAATATATAAAAATGAGTGATTAGTTTGAGTTTTTATAAATTCTATATTTCTCTAAATCATATGAACTAAATTTATAATTTACCTTTATTAGATATGAGTTCATTAATATGGAGATTCGGTCAGAGTTGTTATCCTTATTAATTGGTATTAGAGCTATGCCCCAAACATAATTATGTCAGTTACACTAAAATGAAATATTAATTCAATTAATTAGAAATGAGTAATTAAAAATGAGTGATTACAATAGCATGTTTGAAAAGAAGTGAGCTTTAATAGTTAATTAATAATGCAAAACAAAACACCTCTTTGAATTTTACTTGATAATCATTTCGTTTTACTTTATTTATGGTTTTATTTTTTTAATATTATACTAGTTTTAGCTAACTTTTGGAAAAACGTTTGTAAATAGCATTTATAATTGTAATATTTACAAACTTCAAACTTATTAAGATAAATACAAGTTACTAATGAAGTACATCTATGAATGTTGTGTTTCAATAAGGCAGATATCATCATCAGGCACAAAGCCTCCAAGCATATAGGGAATGCTTCAGTTCTTTCGTATATTGATAAAAGCCTCAATCTAATTAAATTACATCAGCAAATTGATCAGTTCTCAACTTCATGACAAAGTATATTCTAACATACTCCAAAAAAGGAAAAATCCAAGTTACATAAGTTGGAATGAACATGTGTTTTTCAATCTACATGTTAAATATTATAAAGAATAACCCTCATGAGATTTCTAACACTTAACACAACACCTCTTTTACAAAAGACAGAGAATCCTTGGAAAAGTAAGCAAAATAAAATGAATATGGAAGAAATGTGGAAGATAGCAGCCTAAGCTTCATCTACTTTCCATTACCAACACTCTTGTTTGTATTAGTTTCTATTACTATCAGTATTCAAGGGAGCATTAAGGTTTATTCAAACGGCTTTACAGGCAGCACTCTTATTTCAAACTACTAACCATTAGCGTAGTGTCGGCAGGCAATGTATCAGTTTCTCGACGGACAAACTGTCCCTTCACTCTAGGACGCTGCTCTGCCAGCTTTTTCCTGCTCTCATATCGCACCTGAACGTGAATACCTCCCGTAAGAATACAACAATATGAAAATCTAAACAATAAAGCAACGAGATTAAGTCAACTACCTTCTTCTCGTAACATCGATCTTTTCGCTTTAGTCGAAACTTTGTTAGAGCTGCTTCTCTTTGGCTGCTCCGGTGAGAATCTCCTCCTTGAGAAAACACAGCTTCTTCGTGTTTGCTCTCAGATGGAACCCTTGCAGCAATGCCAACCTGGTCGACATAGCTGTTGCTTCCGCACGTACTAGGGTATCCCACGTTTCGAATGTGACTTGTATAACCACCACATAGACTACTGTTTGCACTGTGATCTGTGACAGGTGATATATGACCTTGATTCTCAGCATACTCCAAATTTTGCCCAGAGTTTTCTGTCTTTCGGCTTGATGTATTGCTTAGGTTGGGATGTTGGTTCAGAAGCCGCTCCAAATTATGATTCTCATGGTTTAAAGGATAAACCGTTTGTTTTGTGAAGATGGGTTCAGGATGAGCGACTAAAGTTGGGCGGGAAGTCGATGGCGTATCTTGTTGTGTACACAAGTTGGGAGAAAGTAAAGAGCTATACCCAGAGCATTGAGCATTAGAGTGAGGAGATTGGCTGGTCATCAAAGGCAAAGAAGTACTATTCTTTTCCAGGCTTAGCATAGGATTATGGGTATCAGAGGTAGAAGTAGAAGCAATACTTCCAATATTCTCCGGATTGCTTCCAAATTCCTTAGGTTCATCACAGATACTGCTTGTTTTTTCTTTAAGTGTTTGCAATGGCCTGAAAGTGTATCTGCACAATCACCACGTAAGGCTCAGCAAAGAGAGAAAATAAGCATTGTGTAGTGCTGATAATGAAACACCAAATGGATCTCACAAGGTCTTATCCTCCAATAACTAAACTAACCAAGCTTTTCAACTCTTTATTATCAAACCATAGGAGCAGAGAGAATCAAGGTATCATAGATTCATAAGTATATTCCCTAGTTTTTTTTTTTTTTTTTTTTATTATTATTAAGAATAGACCCCATGTACCTGAAATTGTACAGACTTGCTTCAAGTCCTCAAAAGTTCGATCACACAGCCCTCATCTATTAGGTAGCAAAAACTGAGACAAAACAAGGGCACTATATTTCCGTAGAAAATTATACACATACACACATGTGGGAGGAATAACCGAAAAAAGGTTCACAACCTAAGTGGGAGTTCAATCAACTGCTATCAATTTCAAGATGCAATTTGAAAGCAATAACCTTTTCAAAGAGTTTAACGAGGGACAAGATTAGATGAATAGGTTTTTTAGCCTTTTTCATCCACTTGAATCAGGGAAAGCATTAATTGTGATAACTGATAATGTCAGTCTCCTAATAACAATACACAGACAAAGTAGAACACAAATCACACCTTGTAAAAGCTGAAGCACTGGAATGATTGAGGGCAGCCCTTCCTTCGGCAGCATGTTCCTCAAATTCATTAGGTTGATATCTTCTCAGGGAAAGATCCAAATGAAGAGCAGGGCAGAAATTGTTTGCGGTAGCATCTGTGGAAGGAATACTTTTGTAGTTATCGGGATACTTGAAACAGGAAAATGCAGTTGCATCTTTGGAAGGGTTGACAAGCGAATCCTTATTATCACCTGTTCCACTTGCAATATTAGGACTCCTTCCACCATTGATTGGCCCAAGACCCATGCTCAGTGTAATTGGCACATCAGCATTGACATAGCAACTCATTGCCAATCCTAATACAATATGAATATTTATAAAAGTTAGCTTGTGGGAAATGGAAAAGGTCCATATGTAACAATAGGTTAAAAAGCACAAATAATTCTATTTTAACAAACTATCTGTGTCTGACACCAATACTTCCAGATACTCTTTGAACACGTGTCCGACACTCAAAATTCCATGTCCTCTTTTATTATTATTTTTTTAATTTCGGACATTTCACGGATATACCATGGACACCTTATTTAAGATTTATTTGTTTCAAATGGTTGGTGACACGACAACGAGTAGTGTTCATGGAGACCATTGACAACAACATACTTTGAAAATAGATGGACTTAAATGGGAAAAGGAAAGAATGAGAGAAAATAGAATGGAGAAAAAGAAAATAAGGTAAAACTAATATTTTGAGATTGTTAAGAGTAGGCATATAAATTTTGCTTTGTGTGATTTTAGTAGATCAAAGAATGTTGAGATTCTGTTTTTTGTTGGCTTTGAATGAACTCATATAACTAATTACGTGGGTCAACTTCTTGTTCATCCTTGAATGAACTGTTTTTCAAAGTCAGTAAAAAAAAATTAAAATATTTTAGATTTGATCTTTTAATAGTATACCATAAAAATTAATAATAAATAATGTGTCCTACTTTTTAAGATAATGGTGTATCTATGTGTCTGTATTGTGTCGTGTACGTATTTTGTGTCCATGTCAATGCTTCTTAGACCACAGCAATAGAATAAATAAATAAGTGCTACTACCTCCGGATTCATTTTCATGCATAATCAATCTCTGACTCAAACTAATGTGGCGTTCATCTTTCTGTATCTTGAAGTCATGCTGCCTAGGCTGTGAATTTTCCTGCATCATACTTCCAGCCTCGATATCTACCTTCGTACAAGAGCTCTGCAAAGAACACTAAAACATTAGTCAGATTCCTTCTAGACTTGGTTAAATTCATGAGAACATATAAGTACATAAGCGGCTAAATTAAAATATTTGCATTCCCCATTCTGAAAGGAAGACCATGAATATTAAAATAGATACAAAGACCTACATCTTACTTAAAATAATTATCAAAACAGTGGGAATTGGTACAGCTCTGGTATTGCATGTGATAACATTAATTAAATCAAATGACTAAGCGAACATAAGACTGTAGCCACATAATTTAATACCCATGTTGCATTTTTCTGAACAAAGTAAAACGCAATTGAGAAAATATTATAGTCCTACATTTGATCCACCATTAGTAAATCTATTCTAACCTGAGTATCACTTCCTTTCTCAATGTTTTTGTTATTCCTCTCGCCGCCAGCAACATAATCAATGGAGTGGTTACTTGCAGTCTCATATTCTGAAGTGACTTCAACCTTTTCTTCAATGTCAGTTCTCACATTGAATGACTGAAATCAACATTGATCAGATGCAATTTAGAATTCATACATTGATGGTTGACACCAAAAACAAAAAGAAAACAAAATGTATATATGTGTATATTTATGATCAGATATTCAGGACTAGCTTACTGCTTGTCTTCTCCAAACATGTTGCCACAGATTCCTCAGCTCATTTCTCCTCAAGGGCTTGACAAGATAGTCTGCCGCACCTTTCATCATGCATTTATAAACGGTGCTGATAGAATCTTGAGGCGACATCACTGCAATAAGTAAAATCAGTAGTGATTAGATCTAGTTATTGCACACAAATATGCACGTTCCTATTTATCAGACTTTTCAGGAACATACTTATGACAGGAATATTTTTGCAAGTTTCATGTTCTCTGATCAGAGTTAGCAGAGCAAATCCAGAGATTGATGGCAATTCAACTTCCGCCAATATAAGATCTATGTTACGGGGCCTTTCTTTGAGAATCTCCCATGCTTTCAAACCATCAGGAACAGCAGCAACTGTTTAAATAAAAAAAATCAAAATGATATTCAAAAGGGTTTAACTTAACTTTATATACGAATCAAGAACAAACCTCCACATTTTTCAAATATATACACACCTCTATATAGCATCAATTTGCTACAGTTGAATAAGTACCCATTTCAGGTATAAACTAATACAGCATCAGTATGAAAAAAAAAGAAGAAAAAGTACATAACTAATAATCAATTTCATTGTAGAAAGCATACATTCCAACCCCAAGACTTCCAAGTGTAGCAACAAAAGAAAAACCCTTATTTTGAGGAGAAGATAAAGAAACAGTTTCAAGTTCCAAGGAAAGAAAAAGGACACACACAAAACCAAAAATGTCTCAACCACACACGGATATCAATAAAGAAAAAAAACGAGACGATCTAGAAGAAATTGAGCATAAACGAATCAATGTCCGTCCACCAATTTCGAAGCTGCTAGGAATAGAGAATAATTTAACAGGCTTAAAAAAATCAAGCGTTAAGGATAAACAAGCAGAGGAGGGACAAAACAAGGACGGGCACGTTTGTAGAGTAAATTAATAAAACTGATCACTAACAATACAATTATAGTAGCTACAGAGTAATTAAACCGGAAGAATTAAGAGAAACTAAGATAGAAAAACAAAAGAAGTAAATCAGAAATGAAAGGGGGGAAATTATTAGGAGATCGTGGAAAGAAACCTCGGTAGCAACACTTGCGAAGAAGGGCAGTAATAATCTGTCTGGTAGAATCATCGGCTTCAACGAGCAAAACCCTAATCATCATCTTGGGCAAAAAGCGCTCCCACTTAATCCCAACTCCGGCCACCGTACTCTCAGCCTCCACCGCCGGAACATAATTATCAACATCCTCCGAACTGATCACCACGGCCTCGCCCATTTCCACAGTCGTCAAAATCAGCGGCGTAATTGCAGAAAAACGAAGCAGATGCAAACGAGAGAGAATTAGAAGAAGAAGATAACAATTGGCAGAAAATCTCATCCGTTTTTGCTTCCTTTCTTGTAAACGAAATGAAAATTAAAAAAAAAAAAAAGAATTATCTAAAAAGAAAAATATCAGCTGCAAATTGAGTGCAGATCTAACGGTGGATAATAGGAGAGAGAATTTAACCGCCAGGAATCGAACGGTGGAGACACAGACTCCAGAATAATATCTGAAAGATAGACCAATATGGACACGTCAGCCGCTTAGTCGGGTAAGAGACAAAAGTCCGATTGGTTAAGTTTCTGTGGCGGTGGTTTCTTAAGCGGCGAATTAATTCCCTTTTTTTTTCTTTTTCTTTTTTTTTTCAAGTAAGAAAAAGAATTTTGAGTGGGGGCCCACGTGGGAGATATTTTAGGTATGATGTGTGACGTGGCGCGATAAGATTGGGGAATGTAAAGTACATGCAACATGTTCAGCCGAGGAAAGAGCAAAAGATTTTCTTTCTTCTTTTTTTTTTTTTTTTTTTTTATTTTGAGGAGAAGATTTTTTGTAGATAAAATAAATAAATAAAATAAATAAAGGAAACTAGTGGTTGTGAGTTAGATTTTTATTTTATTTATTTATTTATTTATTTTTGGAGTGTGAGTTCGAATTTGGTTGCCATCCATTCATTTGAACTCCCACCATTAATTCAACACATATTTTAAAAATATCTATCCACATGTTGATTACACATACAATAGTATCTGCCTTTCTTTTCTCAAAAATAAAACAAATATCTTAAAATTTCTTTTTTTTTTTTTTTTACTTTTTAATTTGTTCTATTTTAATTTATGAATTTTCAAATTTGTCTCATTTAAGCGTTTGAGTTTTAAAATATATAATTTTTGTTTTGGACTTTCAAAATAAATTATATTTGGTCTTTGTTTTTTAAAAAAATTATTAATTTTTCAATTAAAGCTATCGTATTTTCTTTATAAATTTTAGAAATATGTTTACGTATTTTCTTTGCTTGTATTAAAATTATTAATATTGTTAACCTAACTTCAATAAATATTAACTTCATATTTATTATAGTGACCAATTTATTATTTTTTTTACTTTAAGAATTAAAATGGAATAAATTTAAAAATTCAAAAATTAAAACTGAACTTTTAAAAATTTATGAATCAAAATAGATCAAACTTAAGAGGATTAAAAGTGTACGATTTTCTTCTCAACCAATTTATTTTCCAAAATCTTGTCATGGAAATTAAAGGAAGTAGGGGAAAAATTAAAGCACATTAATGAGGAGGGAACATTTATTATAAAAAAATAATAAAAAAATAAAATAGAGAATTGTACATTTGAAGAGTTGTATCCAACATTTCCAAAAGCGACGGAAATGGACCCTTTCGACGACAGAATGCTCCGACGCTAAAGGAGTAATTCCTTGTAGTGAGAATTTACCCTAAAACCTAAGTTGTTGAGAATTTGGCCAAATGTTAACAAATGTTCGTTAGAAAGTTTTTGTAACATATTACAAATATCGATTTTTATGATCGAATTCGTGGTCATGGTATTAAAATGATTTACCTCCAGTTAAGAAAATCAACGCATCACTAATCCTTATGATATTCTAAATATTATAAAATGAGCACGTGATTTTGATTTTTTATATATATATATATATATATTTTTTTTTTTTAAATGTTCGTTTAAATTAGAAACACTTTAAGGATGTGTACGTATCTAATTAAATTCTTTTATATAAAAGTTGCACCAAATTATTCTTTGTGATTGTAATAATTTTTCGGTGTTATTTTTCTTGCTCATTCGTGTACTATTTAGGAAGTTTTTTTTTTCCAACAAGTCTCCAATTCATTCAAAAAAATTAATAATAATAATAAGAGCATAAAAAATAGCATCCAACTCCTTATTTAGCTAGGAAAGATATAACTAAGTTGTAAAGCTATCACTTTTGCAATATGGGTCTTTGCAATAATATGGTGGTGTCTAATTGTACAAGTATTAGTGAAAATATCTTCCATTTGAAATGGTGGCTGTCTTTTTTCTAAATTGTGAAAAACAATATTGAAACATATAACTGTTAATAACATAAATGATGAAGAATAAACAAGTGAAAAGAGTGGGAAGTGACTCGGTAAAATATCAAATATCGATCAACACTGCAAACTGGCAGAAGTTTCAAGAATCAAGAAGTGACTTTGTCCTGGATAAAATGACAATCAAGATCTATATGGTTAGTACGTTGATGACAGATAGGATTATTGGCGAGGTGTACAACTATTTTGGTTTTCACTAAACAAGAACTCAAGCATAAGAGGTTTAGCTTGTAGATCAACAAGAAGGTGAGACAACTAAAATAACCACATCCAAGCATACTATTATTGTAACTCAAAATTTAGTCACTCAAAAGAACAGCTAACTCAACAATTCTGCCTCCGAAAACTTTCCTAATAATTTAGACCTCATTTCATAACCATTTCGTTTTTTACTTTTGGTTTTAAAATTTACGCATGTATTTACTTAAAATCTCATATCAAAATCATCAAAATTATGTATTGTTGTAGTACTTATAGGCTTAAAAAACCAAAACAAAAACAAACTGGTTGACAAAGAGAGCTTAGATGTTCAATTATTTATTAAACAAAATTCCAAACTAAAGACTAAATTCTACAAACAAAATTTATGCCCATTTGATAACTATTTAGTACTTTATTTTTTGTTTTCAAAATTCAAATCTATATTTACCTCAATTTTCTCCATATTTCGCAATTCTCTACATAAATCTTAACCAAATTTCATAAACCAAAACAAATATCTGAAAACTACTATTTTTTTTTTTTCAAATTTTTTTTTTTAAATACAAAATATAAACATCAAAGTCAAGAAAATTACGTGTTATAGTAGTTGTAGGCTTAAGTTCAAAAACCAAAAACCAAAAACTAAATGGTTATAAAAAACGGAGCCTAAAAGAAACACAATTCTCAATTGCATCCATTTTAGATCTTGTTTCAAACAAGAAAGCAAAAATCTCAAATTTCTAACCAAAGTATTTTAATCTTGATTACAAAACCAATGTGCTACTAATTTAATACATCAAAATATCTAATGTCTCCAAAGGATTTAAGAGATATCCATACAACTCATGAAAAACAGTGTGCATAGGTCCTAAATTAAAATGAAAAATCCAACAGAATTTTGCATCCTCAAATATATTATAACAACCATTTCATAAACATTATAATCGAATCTCTGCCTCATTTGCTGCCTTCTCGTGCCTGAAAAAATGATTTTATCTTGTGTTAGTGCTGCTAATCGATACACTACACGTTTTTCAATTACTCGCTAAATTCAAACTATCTAGCGAGCTTTTAATCAAACGTCGAATTTGCATTTGTAATTTTTAGTGATCAAATTTCGAATTAGGGAATGAGATAATCATATGATTTCGTCAGCCTAGTAGTCAAAGAGGATTATGAGAAATTTTACGGATGTAACTTAAATCCATAGAGATCGCTTATCTAAGAATTAATTTCCTAGACAAGCAAATATTATAGAGCAATTTCCTAGACAAAACCAAAATCCCATCACCCCCAGGGTTTTGGGATATTATTATTTTATTAGTAAGGGTATAGTATTGGCTATTAGGTTTTGCTTAAATAGAAGAGTTGAGTTCTTAGAAGGGTTTTATGTTTTGGTATAGTCTTTGTAAGAGACCTTGGGAGAGTCTTGACCCTCTCGAATCACTATGGAGTTGTAACCTTTATTATCTTATTATATCGTTCTTGTGTGTTTACCATTTTCAATGTTTTTTATGTCGTCTATGTTAAGATCATCGATGTCTTAACAAGTTGATATGCTAGCAAGTTCTTCTGGGAGTAGAGATTGAAACAATGGATTACGATGACTACCAGGAAGCCTACCAACCACAATCGTGAGAAGAAATGGATCGAATCTTAAAGGCAATACAAGAAAGTTGAAAAGAAGTCCAAAATCAATGAAAGGTTTGTAAACAACTGCAGGTGATGAAGGAGCCAAAGACAGAAAAGAAGGCGGATGACATCTTGAACATACCCGAAGTAAGCAGCTGCACAACCCGAAAAGGGGAAGGTAAAGCCCAGGATTGACAACAAAGCATCGATTAGTGCAAAGGTAAGATCAAAGATTATTTTTAGTGGTTCAGAAGTGAATGTAGGAAACCTTCAAAAGCCTATAAAAAAATAATGAAGAGACAGACAGATTAAGAAACAGTGGCGAAGAAGAGAAAAAGAGAAGGTTGGAAGCTCGATCGAGGAAGAAAATTCTATAGGAAAAAGAGAGGAATCGGGAAGCAAGAAAAATGGCGGAAAAGGGACAACCAAATGCTCGGGAACATCAAATGGAAGCTCTGCAAGAAGCGATTTAGGACAAAGACAGGAAATTCGGGTGGTGGAGACATGAAGGAACAAGGAAGAGGAGCATCGGTGAGTGTTGGACCAGACGAGCAAGAGATCCGACAGGCAAACCTCAAGCCATGCACATGCCAACGTTGTAAAAAAGACATGACAAGTCATACACTGTAGATTCAAGGAAAGAGTCGATGGAAGACGAGTATGGAGGCAGGGTATTGGTTATTTTCCAGAATAAACATAAAGAAAAAGAAAGGGGTGGCTAACCCCAATTTCAAGAAGGTTTAAAATAAGGACCTGGGCTGGAGTTTAGTAGGATGTTTAAGGTTGAGCTTATGTGGGATAAAAAGGAAGATGTTCGTATGATAGGAGTTTCTGAGCATAGGCATTTTGGGCTTGATAAGCCTTTGGCGATTGGGCTGTTGTTAGCTAAAGGGATGAGAAGGCCAATAGTGGTTGGGGAAGGGTTAGTTAGAAGCTTCCTCTGGTACATAGGACAGATAGGCTGGGGGTTGTAACATGGTCCAAATTTAAAAGGTCTAGTAAGAACCTAGAAAACTCTACTACAAGTGTTCCTGAGATTGAACTCTTCAACCCACAATCAGAAAAAAGGAAGATGCAGAGAGAGAGAACGTGATAAAAATTAAAAAAAAACGGGACAAGACCATAATGCCCGTGTCTTCAGGGAATGAAAACAGGTAAGAACCGTTTGTGCACGATTCTTCTTCACTGTACCGCTCAGATTTCTTTCCCAAACTGGAAGGAATGTTAACCAAATCTATGGGGGATGAACTATCACCGAAGTAGCCAAAGGCTTACTGGGATGACTGGTTGAGATTGAAGGAGAATCATGAGGGTCAGCAAATTATTCGTCCAAAAGTGTGCAGAAAATATAACTTCGGTGAGCATTGTTCCAGTTAGGATCATTTTTCAATCAATGCCTTGAGCCAATCAAGTTGAATGACATGTAAAGCTGCGGGATGCCTATGGGTTCGAGCTATCTGATGGAGGATAGATATATGAAGTACTTTGCAGATTGTATTAGAAAAAACAGACCTGTTTATGGATAGGATGCAGTTATGAAGGCTTTTAACGTTGCTGGGGTCAGCCCTCCTTTATTGTTGTTTCCCCTGATTTAGAGGTTGTAGCAGGCTGATTTTCATAGTGCAGCACAAGGGGTATTTGTACTGGAAAAGTTAATGCTGAAATGCGTGTCAATTTGGAAAATGAATTGGTGTCTTGAAGTGTGCCAGCTCAGCAAGTGATCTATGGGCCAGGCCCATTACAAAAAAAGGAAGCTAGGGAACAGAATTGAATTTTCCTTATGGGCAACGGGAATGGATCTGCAAGAAGTACACTCAACTTCTGTTGGGAAGGGATATTTTTTAGTATTTTGGTAAGCAACCACACTTTGAGGGCACAGAACGGGGATTGTTAGACCCCCAAGGATTTTGGGATATTAGTATTATAATAGTAAGGGTATATTAGTAATTAGCAATTTTGCTTAAATAGAGGAGCTGAGTTCTTAGAAGAGTACGTATGTTTTGGTATAGTCTAAGAGACCTTGAGACAGTAGTATCCCTCTCAAATGACTATGGAGTTGTATCTTTCTTTGTTATCTCATTATATCGTTCTTGTGTGTTTACCATTTTCGGTGTTCTTTATTTCGGGTACGTTAAGATCATTAGTGTCTTAACACACACTCATTCTAGACCTTCCGTTAAAGGTTCTTTTTTAATATCAATTTACGCGCATCATCCAATCAGATAGCTTTCTATACCAAGAGCATGAATGGATTAATATGAAGCCAATAGCTTTTCAAGCATTAAAACTGGAAGTTGCATACCTCACGTGGTGGTGGTGGTGGTGGTGGTGATCCAGATCTTGACTTTGAACGCGGCCTGCATCAAAGAGAAAAAAAGTCTGTCAAACGTCATTTCTTACGCAAATACAAACTTAGGGGAAAAACACGTACACGGAGAGGTCACTCGTACCTTGAAGATTTAACAGGGGATGGAGATCTTGATCTTGATACTGATCTAGAAACAGATCGTTCAGCTGATTTGCTGCATGGTACGAGAAAACATTACAAATCATAATATGAGACCATGAGCGTGATAAGTTGATAACAGTAAAACAGAAAAGGCTGGTACCTCTTATTTCGTCTAACACTCCGGCTCCGGCTCCGGCTCCGGCTTCTACTACGGCTTTTGCTTCTGCTTCTGCTTCGGCTTCTGCTCCGACTCCTAGAGCGACTTCGGTCATACTTCTTCACCTGCAACCAAATGTCATCCACAATTGTGTCATAAAAACCAAATCCAGTTTCTTAAAATGGTCACTGAAATACACAACAATAAATTCAAAATAACTAATATGGCAAGAGAATAGAGGTTTACCCGAATGTAAGCTCTAGCCCAAGGGTTTTTGAATTCAGTATCATCAAGTTTTCGAATCTAAATAACAGAAACACATAAGTTGTAATTAATACAATGCAGGAATTCTGATGAAACGTGCTTTCAAAACACTTACAGCATATTTCATGTCGTCATAGTTAGTATAATCAACAATCCCAAACGTCCCTGCACACATTTACTTCAAATAGTAAATATCCATCTAACAATTAAATCAATTAGAGGTAATTTCAGTTTCTAAACTTAGTTGAAACTTGGAAAAAAAAAAACTTATGGTAATTTAAGTGTGAATGAGAATGATCAGCTCCTTCATTCTGCGGTACGTCCAATGCCATTATAAAAATAAAATTTAATACAGCCCAAGGTTCCAACCTAATAAAAACTACGGCCTCTTCAAATATCAAAATGGCACAACACATCACTTTGTTGATAACAAAATGCCATTACACAACAAAATATAAGGATGGTCAAAATTTGCAATAATGTGCTATGGCATTTTATGATGGAATGAAAACCCGGAATCAGTCACAAATATAAAGTTATCCTAAAATCTTTTCTCCCAAAAATAGCTACCTGTGCTCCTTCCAAGGTCTAAACCTTTTCTCCCAAAAATATCCATCCGTGCTTGTTCCCAGAGGCCAGATCTAAACCCATGATTTACCCAATCCGCATATCATGTTATGTGTCAACAAGAAAAAGTTGGGCCAGCTCATAAACCCCCAAACCCACAAGAGTTAACCATGGAAAACTGTAGAGAAAATTTCAACCATTCATGTGCCGTGTTACCCAACAGATGAGATTTATCAAGATTAACTGGGTTATCAAACTTACACTTTTACTTGCATTCCTCTGACTTAAACAGTGGTATACCCAACTTTCATAACCTCAATAATACATAAACCCTTAAATAGAAAGTGATTTTCAGAGATAAATTACAATTACTGTGTAGTAGGAATAGTAGTTAATTAGATAATAGTCATTAATTTGGATTCATAGAAGTTTGTATAGTTAATTCTTCGGTTAATTACGATTGCGGAGAAGTTTGTTTCCCAACTTTGAGTAAATAGAATTTTTATTTTAAAGATAATTGGCCTCTTATATTCATAATCATAACTTTTTGGTCATCATATAGATTCTTGGATAGACCGAGACTTATTGAATATAATTCCCATTTTATCCTACAGGCCACACCAACTACATAAAGACTCGTCCATCACATGATTTTACACAAGAGTTGAATTTGTAAAATAGAAATGTGCAACTACAGTAAAACCGTTTTGCACAAACTAGAAAAAACAGCCATTCTTTACAGAGTAAAAGATATGTATTAAAAATTTAAACCTTCTCTGTCGCGTGAAACTTCAACAAAACACACATCACCGGCCTTGCGCATAAGATCCTGAAAGCATTATAAGAGTAAGTTCATCAACATGACCCAATAAAAAAACCGTTAATATTTGGTTGAAGTTTGAACAATAAGTTTCATATACCTTCAAATCCTGCCAAGAAGCAGAAGATGGGAGACCACGTACAATAACTACGAGGAAAATTAAAAATTTGTTTGAACATTAAGACTAATGTGAATCTAATTTAAATATTAGATGTTGAAAAATTTGTCAGCAACATGTTCTTATATAACAGCATTGTAATATATTCCCACACCTCGATATTCTGATCGTTTTGGAGCACCAAAACGTCCTCCTCCACCACCACCACCACCTCCACCACCACCACGATTGCTACGACGATCAGTTGATGAAGGGCCTCTACCCCCATGTGCAAGCTCAACCTAATAAATAAAACTGAAAGTATAAATATAAAAATAACTAAACCAGAAAATAAAGAAAAAAGAAAAACTTAGTTGATACCCTTAGACGGCAACCATCAAAATTATATCCATCACGAGCTCGAATTGCATCATCTGCATCTCTAACATTCTCAAACTAGCACCAGAAAATACATAACATCATGAGACAGAGAAAATGGCAAAAGCTAAATGTAGAAAAAATCTCAAAATCAAAACCAATACCTCCACAAAGCAATAACATGGAGGGTGCGGCGGAACCTTCAATTCAATATCCAAAATTCGACCATACTGCCAAGAAGAAAATGGCAATCGTGTTGAATTCGTAAGTTTAAAAATTAAACCGAAGCCACGAAGTAGATCTAGTAGACTTCTTTTGATAGAAAAAAGCTAAAATAGTATTGTACGACTAATCACCATTGTAATGAACTCCATAAGAAACTAAAAATATTTGAGAATTGTGTTTAAATTTTAAAATATGAATAGAAAAATAACAACTTTCATAAAGATCCCGTGCTATAAAAAAAATAGAATAGCTAAGACTAAAAACATATACCTTGTAGAACAAATCTTCAATTTCACGCTTAGTTATGTCTGCAGGCAAGTTTCCAACATATATGGTGCGAGAAAAACGACTACTCATCTTCAAGGCAGAGAATTAAGCTGAGAAATTTGAAATTATTCCTGCACATATGTCATGTTATAACATCAAACATCTAATCAACGAATCATCAAAATGAAGGAAACAGCATCTTCCACCATAACCAATTGCCATCTGCATCAACAACTTTACTCTCAAAATAAAGCAGAACAAAAAACAATGAAGCAAACCAAGAGAGCAAGCCTCGATGTGAGCCGTGCTCCACAATTCCATTGCTCATTTGCTCCAAGATGCTCCAAAGGTATTATAATATTGAAATAAATTTTGTAACTCCTCATCCATTCCAAAATTTTAGCAGTGCATAGCTCTTCTGAGAGTGTGCAAGTATCTCCATTTTAAAAAAATAATAACCATAACTCCATAATGATTCTCCCACTCCCTCTCTATATCCCTATGTATGATTGCAATGCTCATATTTGTCCAAGCGCTTGCCATCTATCATAAAGAAAGCATCTGTGTCATGAGATGAGGTAAGAGTGACATGCATGATTAACTTTACCTTAGCCAGCTCTCTTAAGTCTTAACAGCATTGAATAAACAATCCTGAAAAAATATGTGGGATGTCCTCTGTTGATTAACTTTAGATGATCGGAGAAATCCTCAATTATGTTGCACCCGTTTCCAAAGAGGAACGGTGCAAATTTTTCTGCCTTTCTTATCAAGATATTAATAACATGGTCGTATAAAACATTACCAAGATTAAGAAAAAATAACCTAGGACTTTGGTACCAAGTTCTAAATAGCCTCTAGGCCTCGCTTTTATAGAACAAGTACAAACATTGGGGGAAAAAGGAACAACAATCATTTATACAAATTTTATTAGTTCTTCAGATACGAGGAAGTGGAATGAAATAAATAATTAAATAAATATCAGGGGGCAACCAAAACGATGGTAAAATACTATTATCAATAAATGTATTCCACATTGAATGAACATATATATAGAATCTAACCCAGTAGACCATTTTCTGAGTTTCAAAGGTCTAAGCAAACCAATCCTAAAGAAAAGAAGCTTTTCTAGATTAAACTTCACCAACCACTGCAGTGTTTTGTTGTGTTGATTCCAAACACAAGGGCCCAATGGAAGCAAACTGAAGGAAAACAGAAATCAGATTTCAACCATCTAATCAGCTGCTGATCTATGAGAGAATTGAGGCTCAATATAATTTTCCACAAAAAAGGGGAGAAACTCAGAAATGTGCCCTTTTTTCTTTTGAAAACTGAAAAATCCAAGTTTTGCTCCACTATACTCAGGATAGTCATGCTTGTCCCTAGGGCAGATACCGAAAGCCAATGAAGGAATAGAGATACGAAAAATGAGCTTCTATTTCTAAGTTGCATAATTCAGCTCGAGGTGTTCTTCATTTAAACACGACGAAAAAAAAAAAACCCCAATATAAAAGCAATCAAGCACATACTATTCGATTCAAGAAAACCCATCAACAATGGTTAAAATACAACTGAATCAACCAAATGCCGCACCCTGATCTAGATGACGAGGATGTAAACCGAGCAAAATGTAAATCCAAGATTGTCAACGTCCTACCCAGCATAATACACTCTAAATGAACAAAACTGAGATATCAAAATCATCACCACGCGCATGGGCGTAGTTTGATTAAACGGTAGTTAGAAAACAGTCGCGGGTAACAAAATCAACATACCAAAGGTCGGCTGACGAACTTGATTGAACCGACAAATTGACAATCGATAGAACCAGTATGGAGGCTCAGGCAGGGCTCGAAGTCCTAGTGGTTGCCTCTCGTGGTCGAGATCCTCCTTCCGCAGCGACTGTACGGGATAACAAAAGGTTTAGGGTTAGGTCGTAATAGCGAATAACAAAACAGGGCCACAGCAGGCGCGGGACTAAGACAGGAAATTTTAATAGGGTTTTTTTTCTCTTTTGATCAACAAGACTTTTTTTTACTTGCAAAAAGAAATAATGGGCGCCCTATTTGAACTTTGAACAAGGTTAATCCTTCCAATGGGGAGGTCAGGTACCTTAGATAGGGGCCGTTTGTTTTGTATTTTTATGTAAATTTTATAAACGAAATTTTAGAACCACTCTTTAAAAACTTTATACAAACAAGCTATTATTATAATTTCTTCATTATAATCACTCAAAATAACTCCTCATTTCTAGACATTCTATAATTTTTCAAACAAACACTCCCTTGAGAGTTGAGATGATCATTTTTTTTTATGAGGACCATAAAACTTTCAAGAAGGTTAATCTTCTGATTAGAGATATCAAGTGCCTTAGGCCTTAAGGATAGTGATGGTCATTTCTCTCTCAGGGACCATAGGACTTTCAATAAGGTTAATTCTATGATTGAGGAGATCAAGTGTCTTAAGCCTTAAGGGTAGAGATGGTCATTTTTCTCGGGGACCATAGGACTTTCAAGAAGGTTAATCCTCTGATTGGGAAGGTCAAGTGTCTTAGGCCTTAGAGGTAGAGATGGTTATTTTCCCCGCGGGGATCATAAGACTTTCAAGAAGGTTAATTCTTTGATTGAGGAGGTCAAGTGCCTTAGGCCTTATGGGTAGAGATGGTTATTTTCCTCGCAGGGACCATAGAACTTTCAAGAATGTTAATCCTATGATTAGGGAGGTCAAGTGTCTTAGGCCTTAGAGGTAGAGATGGCCATTTTTGAGGGCGAGGAATGGTGCTGGGGACAGGGACAAAAGTTTTCCCGATTAGAAGGTTATTCCTTTGATCAGGGGGTCAAGTGTCTTAGGCCTTAGGGGTAGAGATGGTCATTTTCAGGATGGAGAATCCCCGATGTTCACCCTGAATACTTTTTTTTTTTTAGAAATTTTTTTTTCTTTATATTTATACCTTTACTTTGTATATAAAATATATATGTTGGTAAACTTATATATTCAAATGAGTATTTTTCCTTACAAATTTACAATATAATTGAAAATTGATAGATATTGTCTAATTCATTGCTTGAATTTATTACTTAAACCGTATTTAAAAATGAAAAAGAAAAATCCGATCCCCGCGGTTCCCCAACGAGGAATCCTCGCCCCAATCCCGTGAAAAAGAATGGTGAATTTTGCGGGGACGAAGATCAGTTTTGAAAATGGCTTCCCCGACCCCACCCCACATGTGGACATCTCTACTTAAAGGGTGTTTGTTATGAGATTTTAAATTAGTATTTCAAATTAGTATTTACTAGATACTCTTAAAAAAAACTAGATTCAAACAAGCTTTTAACTGTAATCATTACTTCTAAATACTAAAAATAAATTTTCATTCTAAATTCTAATTTTAAATACTCTTAAAAACTATTTCTAAACGAGCTATTGACTACAATCATTATTAATCAATACTTCTAAATACTTAAAATAAATCTTCATGCTAAATACTAATTTTAAATACTCTTAAAAACTAAATCCAAACAAATATTTGACTGCAATCATAACTTCTAAATACTTAAAATAAATCATCATTCTAAATACTAATTTCAAATACTCTTAAAATCTCTATCCAAACATACCTTTAAATATGGGAGACGTCGTGTCTTAGATGTGAGGAGGTACTAGCTTATGGAGCGGTAAATGCGATCCTCAAATTGTGGAGTCTTTTCTCGAGTTTGAGGTTTCTAATAGAATGAATCTAATAAGAGGAATAAAATTTTCTTCTATCTTAGACTATGTACAAGTCTTCTTTATTCCCATGGCTTTGTAGGATGTTCCGATGGTGAGAGTAAAGACTAGCATGTTTAGCTCTAAAATTGAGCTCACCTTCTCCCAGGTGTTCGTCAATAGCAGAATTTACTAAGATGGCGTCGAGCTCTGGTTTAATCTTTGTGAGATAATGTTGGAGAAGAAGATGACCGATGCTACATGTGTGACAGTTGGGTGTGCGACACAAGGAAAAAGAGATGTTCCTTCCAGGCCTAGAGTTCAATCCGAGTTGGTTGGTTCTTCGCAAACATTTAGCGGAATAAGTACGATATCAACGAATAGGGATTGGATCCCCGGGCCATTTAACTTTTAATCTATAGTCAATTTATAGGTCGTCGGTCCCCGAGTTGACTCTTATTTGCTGGTATATTTTATTTATTAAAGTGTTAGTTTGAAAGGTTAAACTTGTTAATTAATTGCGTTGGATATATTAAATAAAATGAGTTTTTGTTTAATTTATTAAACTAAGTAATAATATATTAAATTATTAATAAATAATTATTTCTAGATAAATATTAACTGTGAAGAATTAACTAATATATTAGATATATCAAATGAATTAATATTTATTGGATAGATATACGAGATACATTAATTAAAAGATGTTTATTAAATAAATATTGTAGACAACTAATTTAAGGAAAATATATTATGGTTACCTAGATTTTAAGTCAACCTGAGTCTATAAATAAAGGTCATATAGACTCATTATAGACATTCATCTCAAATAGAGAAACTCTTTTCATTTAGAAAAATCTCTACTCAAGTTGTTAAACATCGTAGAAACTATCTCATCTCTCTATTCTTTAAAGACTTCCCACCTAACGCTTAATGTAGAAAGAATACTTAGATTGGAAGACTGGAGGAAATCATTCAAAAAGTTCATTGGAAATAATCGATCTTGATAATCAAAGTCAATACATGCAAAAATTGATCAGACGTATCAACTAATAAAGTCAATCAACTAAGAGTTTGCATCTAAATTATTAATATGATTATTCTTAATTAAAATTGATTACGCTTTCGTAGGGAGATTCACAAAAACCTCATTCAGTTCCAACAACAACGCAAGGTTCCTAGTAGAACATTATAACGTACGGTCCCCAAGGGACGATTTTTCTCGGCTAGTTTGCCTTAGAACATTCCGACTTATCACGCACAATCTCATAGTACAATAGAGTTAATCTAGTTCACTATGGAACATGAAATTTGAAGAGGAAGTGTCACCATGAAATTTGAGATAATGAGAGGTAGAAGAGAAGATAGGTGTTTGGCTTGAGACTTTGTGCTAAAATACATCAAAAGTAAATATAAATGAATATATCTTTTTCTTTTTTGCTAAAACCAACAACCGTTCTCTTTGAAGGCTCTACGAAAAATGTTAGGTATGCAAATAAGGGTTTTAGTTGAACTAAATTCATTGGATGTTTCAATATACAAGTTTAGAGAACCGTAGATCTAGCACTTAGTTTTATGGCTCATGAGACCTGAACTTCAGGGCACAAGCTTGCCACTGATGGAGCTTTAACTTTCTACTGAGTATAGTCATGTTGGACTAGAGACTTAGTGAGTCTTTATACTAAGTCTCAATTGCATACTATTTTTCATGTTCGTGCATGTATACACCTGGGTACATGTTCAGTTGGTGCCATTTTACCCATGACGATATACCACTATATGTTCTATGTGAATGAAATACACTAGGTCATGGCAAAGAGCTCACACGACAATGATTAATAGTATACATTTCCTTATTGTTGTAGAGTTGAATGACTAGGGTGTCCTTTGGTAAACAAGGTCATTTGATAACTATGTCTCTTTGACTTGTTTGAGGATACTGAGTTTGGAGCGGTATTAGCTTCCTTGATTTAAAACCAATTACGTTTACTAAGAAGCCACGACCAGTTGCGTTCCTTTAAGTAAGGACCAATTATACACCTCAAACATTGTTTATAATAATCCATCATTTATCATAATCCACCATTTATCATAATTCATCATCTATCATAACCAAAACCGGTGCCCCAAATGCACCCTAAGAGATTATGTTAGGTATCTTTGTTAATAAAAATAAAATAGTTTAATCGTTATAAATATATCTTCATATTCAACAATTATCTAAAATTATTGAACTAAAAAAGGTAAATTATAAACTTTTCGATATGATTCAATGAATATTATAGTTTGTTCTTATTGATTTAAAAACTATAATTTAGTTTTTATGATCTCGAGAAAACTAAAATCTATTCTTAAAATTTAAAAAATTAGAATTTAGTCTCTAAGTTTTGATAAAATATATAAAAGGCTAGATTGCTCGTAATTGTTCGTGGAGAAAACATTTAGAAGTTAATTATGTTGAAAGTGTGAGATAAGTGTGTTCATACTAGATTTTAGCAAATAAGATAAATGCAAGACACGCATAAATTTGAAATGTATATTTGTATTGATTTGAATATGTGTGATGTGTGAAGTACAATCTTTAATATGTTCTTCTTATTCTTTCTCTCTCCTTTACAAATATTTTGAATGCTTGGTTGAATTTGTTTCATCGGCTTTGTTACAGCTTGTTCTTAAGATTGAGTTTGTTGATCATGCCTAAAAAACTTGTTTGAATTCTCTTTGGAGTCAAAATTTTCGCCCTTGAAAATAAATGAGAGTCTCTCTATTTATAGAGCTTCCATGCATCTTGGGCTTGGGCCTGAAAGACTTTTGGACCTGGGCTTTGAGTTTGACCCATTAAACTTATTTACATGCACACGAGCCATTCATATGAACTTGAGCCACTAATTAAACTTGAGCTTTATTTAATTTTGACCCAATTTCAAAATAAAATAAACTTTTAATCCAATTTAATTTTAATCTCAAAATTTAATTTATTTTCATCATTCCTCAGTCAACAAAGTGATTGATTGAACCAAAATAAAATCACTATTCA
>JBBMEG010000029.1:2897-16520 GCA_037832605.1 Cyclanthera cordifolia
TGGGGAGGTTTCAAAATTTAAATCAAAAAAGGATGAAAATCATTTGAGAATAATTAGGTGGAGTTTTATTTATTTTTATTATTATTATTATTTAAGCTTGTTGTGCACTTTTACTACTGATTTTATACATTCAAATTTTGAGTGGTTTGACTAGTCAATGTGCCTTGTATACTACATTCTAATTCCAAGGCTTGTAAAGTATTTTTAACCACAATTTGATTCAATGTGTTGGGTTAATTTTATTTGGATTTGTTAAGTCATTTATGCGATATTCTTATATATGAAAAAGCAATTTTGTATTAATATGTTAATATAGGGCAAAGAAGCAAGTTTAAGAATACCTTGTATAATGACAACTTCATTATTGGAATTAGATCGTTGACCACATGTTTGAGATACAAGATATAAATTCTTGTAGAATTGATAGCAAGGAATACCATGTAACAAAAGTTTAGAAAATAATTTTGTTTCTACTGTTTTTGAATCCATCGATACTATATATTAGCTAACTTCTAAGTTTGTTTACCATTGTATTTTCTAGCACTTGGGTCGTCATTCCTGTTCGTGCCATTGTTTTAAATCACTTGAAAAGGAAGCGACCTTATCTCGCATGTATTCACATTCTTCCTTCAAATCGAAAGTCCATTTCAATTTCCTTGTATCTTATTTTTATATTCTTAATTTCTTTATATTTACTAAATTCAGCACCAAAGTCTAACTAGAATAGAACATGAATGCATATAATTCTGATTTCGATAAAAATTTAATACCTTTTTTTTTTTGAGTTTTTTTTTTAAATTATTTAATACCATTTTTTAGTTAGGGGTTTGTAACACTTTAGTTATAGGTTTTTTAGTTTAGAGTTATTGTTAGGGGTTTGATGAATTGTGTCAAGTGATTGAGGGGTCCTTGCGATAGAACTAGATTTTATCATTTCGTACCAGAGCATTGAATCCATGAAGATTGATGCTGGTATATATACTAGTGTAAAAATGGCAATAGAAGCAGTTAGGAAATCTTTTGATTCCTTGTTCCAAAGATGAAGCGAGAAATTATCAAAAATAATAAAATATTTTAAGGAAAAGTTGAAAGAATTGAAGAAAGACATGACTATAGAGGAAAATTACAAAGCATTAGACAAATTCGAGGAAGGGAAAATGGTTGAACAAACGAGCGAGGACTTGATTCTATGCATTGACGAACCACGCTTATCACTCACAAGTAGTCAAATCTATTGAGCGAATTAAAGAAGTTTATGCTTGCTTCAAGAATTGATTATATGCAGTGGTTGTTTCAAGACGAAAACGAAAAGAACGAATGTTCTTCGGCTAGTTTGAGGTCTACAATAAATTAGTAATATGTTGTTTAAAGGATTTCGACAACGATGTCATTCTTAGTATTTATATATTCTATTATTATTATACAGTTTTCTTTTAATGAATTCATTTGTTTCATTTTTAGAATTCATAGTTGGTATTCTTTTAGTTTTTTCCTTATTACATTAAATTGTGTATTGACATTGGTTAATTTATTCTATTTTGGGATGTTTGACTCATCTTTATTTCCACATTAGTGAAAATCCAAAATTGCAATTGTTTAATACATTGGAAGTTTAGGGTATTTGAGCATTTTTGTTTAGTTTAGGAGGAAGTAACTATAATCAGCATAATAGGAAATGAATCTAAGTAGTTCATTTTATTTGTTAAGAAAGTATAATTTTTTTAATTGTTCTTTTCATTGGATCTGGTTAGATTGTTAAAGACTAATTTTGAGTTTTCATTTTATGTTTTGATTGATGCTAATGAATGTGGAAATGTTGAATGAGTTTGTAGATTTTTTTTAAAAAAATTATTTATACAATCATTGAGTAGTTTTGATTGCTAAGAATGTTTTTATGGGTCTCTTGAATTTAGATGAAGTGTATAGATTTATTTTCTTATTTTCTTTATGAGACATTTAATATTTGTTTGGTTACGTTTATCTTAATTGTTAAGTTTTTTTTTTTTCTTTGTTTTCGAAGTGTTCATTACAATTAGGTAAAATGGAATGCAAATATTACATAATGCGATAAATGCGAGAAAATTGCATCATATTCACAAATGTGGTATATTAGATCATTTATTTTTATAGTATACAATATTTTTCTTATTTATCATAAGTCAAACTTTATGACCTATTCTTTATAGGTTGATGAGATGAGGAGCTCTTACATAACAGGGTTGGATGAAGTGTGAGTAAAATGGACAAAGTTTCTTGACATTACATATGATGGTTTCGAGGTTGATAGTTTTTTTTTTTTTATCACTTTATACTCTATGTATTGAAGGATAGGTTCAAATTGTTTTCTGTATATTATGGTATATGTTTTGGTTTGGGAAAGTCATATGATTACTGAACTATATCCATTTATTGCTTGAATCACTCTCTACAATAGATTCATCGAAAGGGCTAATGACACAGTGGTTTCATTGTTTGGTGTTAATTCAATTCATCACCAGCATCGATATTGTCTCCCTCTCCAATTTGTACTAAAAAAAAACTTTCTACAATAGACTTTTTTTTTGTATATATAAAGAATAACATTATTATGTTCACTTTAACCATACGTTCTTTTTTTGTACATGAAACAATATTGGTATTGAAATATATATATGTATACATGTACATGTGTGTATATATACAAGCTATTTTTGTTGCTATAAATATGTTAAATATTGGAATGTTTGATATGTACTCTAGAATGAATATTTTAAATTAAAAAAAAAAATCAAAATTTTCATGTTATTTATAAAGTGTCGTTATTAAAACAATACTTGACGTTTGTCCAAAGTTATCAATTAGATATAACTTAACATTTCTAACATGTCAAGCAATTTATGTAGTTGACGCTTCTAACATGACATGTCAAGATGACGGTTCTGACATGTCAATTATATGTATGGTTGACATTTACTTGACCATTAAATAACGATGCATTACTTCACTGGTATACTTGACGATTTTAAAACCGTCAAGTACTGTTTTGTTTGACATTCCATAAGCGTCAATTAATGTCTTTTTGTAGTAGTGTATGATTCATGGCCATTTCAACTCCAGATCTCATTCTCCAGTAGAGTTGTTCTATAAACTGTCATCTTAAGTACTTCTATCCTTTAGCAGAGTCTTTCTTAGGCAGGATTCATTTCTGACTCATACTCACAAGGTCAAATTGCTATTTAATTAATATTATTAACTAAAGAATCAAGTTATAGCAATTAATCCTATTAATTAAATTAATTACAATGTAAATTATACAAATATGGAATAAAATAAACTCAAACAAAATCAACAGTTATAGAACATAAAGAACTTGCATATATTGACACCTTTGATCAATTTGGTAGTTCTCTATCACCAACTTCCAGTATTGATTATCTCCTTGACCTTTTTTTATCAGTCTCCAAAAGGCATCCACGATGTATCTCTATGCCAATGATCGCCTGGTGGGAAGCCTCTAGGAGGGAATAGGTACAACTTTTAAGAAGTTAAATCAGGTCAAAAGTGAAGTGAGCCTAATGTAATCCAAAAGGTCTCTTTTTGCACGTTGTATCTAATATTAATGAATCCTCAATATTAGATCATTCTCCATTTCAAGGGAGGCGAATCCTAAGCAAAACTACACTAAGTATTCTTATGCCATTCTAAATTCTAAAAGTCCTCTAAATTACTCTCCTAAACGCCCACTGACTTAGGCATCGAAGGCCATGTGACTCACACCATACCGGTGTGTCCTAAATTTTTTTTTTTTTAGGTTTTTCGTCCTCGGTAATACAAATCATACTACGGATATCCGTTGACCATTTTTTAGAATCAACATTACTTATTGTTTATTTATACTAATGATCAATGTATATCTTACCAGTTTATTGCAAAAAAAATGTCTAATTTTCTTGAAATTGAATATTGGTGATTGAATACTTGCACACAATGTTTTGTTTCTTTGGTTGATGTTTCAGAGTAGAGATCTTTCTTACTACGAAGATTTTCCATTTGATGTCATTCAGTTCTGCATTTACAAACAACTTAAAATAGAGTACATTAAGCTTACGGTAAGTTCATGTATGATTTATAAAGAGTCATTCAATTTGTCATTTTCCTTTCTTATTTTAAGCTAAATTATCATCCTTTTCATAGATGAAAAAATAGGTTCAATTTTATGCTCTATGTATCGATATCATAATTTAATATCTATTGGTTTGAGTTGGAAAACTTTGAAAGTTTTTGTGTAGTTGAGGGTGGAGAATCACTTGTTGAATTTGAATCAAGTAGTTTTTAATCTCTAATCAATATAGTTTTATTTATCAAGATGTCATCATAAGTAATTATTAAATTCTTGGATGTTTGTTATAAGTGGATCAAATTGATTATTTATACAAGTTCTACAATGACATGTAACTTGTAAGTTATTCTCTTACTTATGTCTTATACTATTTATTATCCAGGTAGCAAATTATATCATTGTAATTCTTTGTATTATTTATAAGATTTATGATGTGTATATATAGCCGAAGGGATGAGACTCATATACATGTTCTACAAAAATATTTTGATTTTTCTACTTCAATTTAACTTGTGTATATGGATATCTTGCTTCAATTTTGACTTTTATTCTACATGTTAATTCATATAATTTTTTGAAGTACTAGTTCAACTTTTGTTGATGATTTGTTTATGTGTTTCATTTTTTTTGTATCTTCCTTTTGTCTATAAGCAATAAATCATAAACTGCTAAGGGAGAAGATCTTCAAGAATCTTTCAAACAATGCTTGTTATGATTTGAAATGAAAGCCAATTCTATGAAACTAACCACTTACTCATAGGGAACTAATGAGTTTAGGTAGAAAATTGGTAACTACTGAAGGATACCTATATTTGGAGATATGTATTTGTGTATGGAATGTGCATCCTTGCTTGTTTCCATGAATAGGCGATACTTATATCAAGTTTTGCTAAAGGAAATTGACTTGAAATGACAATGTAATTGTTTAGATCAAAAATGTTGTTGAAAGGATTTGTCCAAACCATTGACTTAAATAGGTGTGTTTTGGTTTCTTTGAACATTTATTTACTTTGTATTTCTTTATATTTGTGTGTTAGGTTGTCTCCTTTGTATATCGTTATATATATGTTATAAGTCTTGTGTTGTTTAAATTCTTTGATTCTAAGGTACTTTTATGTTTCTGTTATATTTTTCATGTTGCCTATTTGCGGGGATTGAGTTTTTTCTTTGTCGTATTTGAAATCTATCATGGACCGTTGTCTTAAGTTCACTACTAGAAAAGTAAGCAACTGGTTGTTATATATAAGCACAATCGTCTCTTTAATTGAAAGATTCTATGACCCATTTCAGGTAAATGCCTAATTTATTTTCGTATCTTAAATGCTTAACACATTGCTTTTGATTTTGGTCTTGGTTTTGATTTTCATACTTGTTCTTGAGGTTTAAGTTTTTGAACTTGGTTTCTGTGTTTGCAAGACAAGCTCCCTTGACTAAATGTGTTGGTAAAGTTCTACTAACATAAAAAAAACTTTAAAGCTATGATTATATATATCTATCTTTCGCTCAACTATGCCCAAACCCTCTTTTCCTACGGGGAATCTTTCACTCTCTTGTAGAGCAAGGCATGAATAATCCTTATTATCAAGAGGTAGTTGAATTTCTAATTCAGTTTCTAAGTTTAGTCACGAGGGAACTTTAATAAAATAATAAAGATTTTGTGTTTTGAGATATCTTTCTATAAAAGATTAACTTAAAAAAAAAGTAGTTTTAGCCTAACTATCTATTGGTTTGAGCTGAAGGCTTTTGTGTCAGTTGACGGTGGAGTATCACTTGTGGAACTTGAATCAAGTAGCTTTTAGTCTCTAATCAATGGAGTTTTGTTTATCAAGGATGACATATTAATTAATTATTAATTCTTTGGATGTTTGTTATAAGTTGGTGTCGATTGATTATTTATGCAAGGTTCACAATGACCCGTAATTCTAAGTCATCATTTAACTTATGTCTTATACTATTTCTCATTTAGGCATATTTTCTCAATTGCAACTTCTAATTCAAAGTTTAATGAATACATTGTGTAGGTACTTTGTTCAAGGTGAGGATTGTTTGCAACTACGATTATCGTGCAAGTTGTCAACTCACGAATACTTTGCATAAAGGATAGTAGACCACATTTTTTGTGACGCTTTAAATTTTTATAGTTTTCAAATATTTTGTAGAAATTTAAGAATTATCGAGTGTATTGTTAAGCCGTGTCTTTTTTTCCTTTTTTTTTCTTTTTTTTTTTTTGTTTGCCCTATTGTATTGTATAAATTGTTAAGTTATATATGAAATGATATTTGTTGAAACTTATTTGTTTAGGTTTTTGGATGCATATTATAAATATTTCTTGACAAGTAAGGGCACAATGTAAACAGATAAATTGACATAATAAATAGTCATATTACATTAATAGATGACTATAAAAAAGTGTCAATATATAAACTAAAATGACAATAATACCGTGTCATTAATACTTCTTCAATGACTATGTGTATGTGTCAATAATGGATCAATCATGACTATAATATAATGTCATAAATGATTCGACTATGACATTTTTGTTAATGTCATCATTACTTCTTCAATGACTATATATACGTGTCATTATTGGTTCAACCATGACTATATACTGTGTTTATTGGTTCTACCGTGACACTTTTTCGGAAGTATCATGGTTGAGCCTACGCGATACTACGACTCTAATTTTGAGTCATAAAAAGTGTATATGACTCTAAAATATAGTCATTATATAAGACTTTTCTACTAGTGTCACTTGTATGTTTCACATAATTGTCCAAGTGTTCATCTTAATAACCATGAGCTTATCACCATTAATTCAATTAATGTGATAGGGCTGGATGATTTTAATAATTTAAATGTACAATTAATGCAAATAATAACTTTTATTAAAAATTTAAAATAACATTAAATATCATACATTAAATGAGTGTTCTTAAATTACAAACTACTAGATCTTTAAGGCATAATCCCTAATTAGAAGGGGCTTATTAATAATTCAAAATAACATTAAATGTCATACATCAATTGATTGCCTCCATCGCCGAAGCCGTTGTCACCAAAGCCATAAATTCTTGTAGTATAATAAAAGGCTTATTCACCATACGTTGTTTGGTTGGTCCCACCCATGCACATAAAGGGACACTTTCACCAGCAAGAGTTCACAACTCACTCAAGAATTCAACATTGTTTGGTTGGTCTCACCCATGAGTACTATTCATTAATTATAATGAACTCAACTAATGTTATTGGGGGTTGTGCCCTAAAGGCCTAGTAGTTTGTATATTTAAGAACGAGCATTTAATGTTAGACATTTAATGTCATTTCAGTTATTAATAAAAGTTATTATTTTTTCATAAATTTACGTATTTAATATTCAAACGTCATTCAAATCTATCACATTAATTGGATTAATGTCGATAAACCATTGGTTATTAATATAAACACTTGAACAAGTACGTAGAACATACAAGTGGATCTAGTTCCAAGTTTATAACCTAAATTGTCTACAGTATATGGACTAAGGTATGGTGCCTAAGCCTTGGTAACACTATGGGTGTGGCCCGTTTTGCAATAGTTGCAAACAATCTGATCATGGTTGTTCATGTGGAGACATGTGAGTCGAGGCGTCTATGCAAATGAGTTTTTGCATATAACTAGACCAAAAGTTTTATGATCGAGCTAGTAATTCTGTTATAGACTCGTATCAACTACTTCGCTAAGGATGATCGTATATCGATGTGATCTTAATCATGAGTGGGTTGCGAACTCCTGCTTTATAAAAAGCGTTCTTTGATGTGCATGGGTGAGACCAGTCAACAACACTGGGTCAATAACCCTCCCATGTTGGAGATTGTCGTAGTGAGTAGCTAGGAACACAACGTCACGGGAAGAAATTCACGTCTTCTGTAATATTGTGGAAGATGTAGAGTTTCTCTCTTAAGAACTGATTCTAGGACTTGAACAAAGGGTATCCACCTCTTATTAACCCGAGAGGACACTGGCTTATAGTGTGACTATAAATAACTTGTTCATTAGAGAAATCAGTGGCGCTTAGGAAGAAAGATGTAATCACAGGGGTAGAACAGACTTCTTGTCCCAGTTGTGAATTGCGAACAAACTCATGAATGATCATATGACAGATGACCGATTATATCCGAGGACGTTAACTTATCATATAGTGCAAGAGAGTTCAACACAGACCTTACTGGAATAAACCTTAACGAGCAGGGATTGGATCCCAAGTCGTTGTAGCTTCCTATCTATAGGTCTAACCGGTCCCCAGGCTAGCTCAATTGTTGGTACACTATTTTATTAGATAACGAATTTAAAGATTTCAAATTCACAAATTAATTATGTTTCAAATAATTAAAAGAGATGTTAAGTTTAATGGATAAACTTAACAAATTAATATATTGGATATATTAATTCAATTTATGGGATACATTAATTATAAATAATTATTGAGAGAACTCAGCTAATAATATGTTTGACATATTAAATTTTAAATAATTATTGGATAATTATTTAAAACAGAATTATAATTAATAAATATATTCGATATATTTGTTTACTAATTATTAAATTGAGAATATTAATTAAATATGTTGAACATATTAATTAAATATGTTGGACATATTAATTAAATTAATAATTATTAGATAATTATTATTTGTAGAAAAATTAATATATTGGATATATTAGTTGTAGAGATTTATTTATTATAATATTGGATATATTATAGAGTAGAGATTTATTGGATAAATATTAATTAAAAATAAATTAAACTAATTTTAAATTGAGATGGGAAAATGTTTGATTTTTACTAAACATCTTTTATTATTGGATATTAAAAAAATATATATTTTCTTAATTTAAAGATTAGTTTTTCTACTTTAAATAAAAGCTAGTGAAATCTTCCATTTGTTTAGAGTAACATAATTCTCAAATAGATAAACCTCTCCCCAATTGAGTTCATTATCTAGTGATTCTACCCCGTACAAATTGATCGTGATCCTCCCCAGCATAAAGACCTGCCAGAATTGATCAAAGTCAACCAAATTAGGTGAGTTTTTATTTACAATATCTCAATCACCTACGGTAAATTGGATGTAGACTAATTGGATTAATCTAAAGTTAATTAATTAGATTAATTAATTTGAAATTTTTGTTAGCGTTATTTGCATGTTCCAACCCACAATTCCCAACAAATGCATTATTTAATTATAAACTAATAGGTCTAAGGCAAAACCCCTAACATGAAGATGAAGCGACAGAACACTTTTAGAGAATTGAGAGTTGATTGCCTCGTTTTAAGCCCATCCTCAGCTTTATATTGCTTTTATTTTGTAACAATCGTGAGCTCATTTATGTGGATGATCGCAACCGTTGCTCTTATCTATTATTTATCATAGTTATTGATGGCGAGATATTTTGATTATGGGATGGGTCGTCAATACCAAGCGTCGATCTTTATTAAGGGATCGTGGTCGCTCGCTCCGTGGAGAGATGAGTGCAATCCCTTGTAAGGATCGATAGCATCGCCCACCCCCTTTTGAGATAGGCATTGATCCCCTTGGGAACAACGATGCTACTTGTCCCTTTTAAGATCGGCGATGTCGCTTATCTTTCGTTACCGTAAATTGCATTTATCGGGTTCATTTTTTTAAGACTATTTTTTTAATCTATAACATTCGAAAAATATAAAAAATATGCCACAAGTTTAATAAATGTGTTAACCTGTCTTTAGAACTAAATTCAGGTGGAAACGTTTAAAATTTTGTTTTTTTTAAAAAAAACAATTGAACATTGAAAATGTTTAAAAAATATGTTTGAACTTTGAAAAAAGTTCAAAAAATACTCCAAACATTCAGTGGTAAAATAAAGTTTTTACCTATATTTTTTTGACTTATGACTTTTTTATGTCAATAGTTATTTAATTAGTTGAATGGTTAGTCTTAGTCAGAATTAATTTCTACTGCATTGTTTAATATCATAACAAAAATTGATATGAAGAATTTCAAAATTTTAAATATGTAATATTATTACAACTAAACTCTAAACCTTATTAATCTTGATGCAATTATAAATAAGAAATCTAATTTAAAATTGGTATGTGCCATGAGAATTTAATTTTCATCTTGACATTAAATAATTCGAGGTAAAAATAGATTGAAGCTATTTAAAATTTCAAATTCATCTTAACAATAAGTTAATCATTTTTTTCTTGTCTTTGAAGAGTTAGGATGGATGATTTTGGTTATACACTTTAAATTTCTTTAACTTATTTAATATTGTTATAACTACACTTCAAAGGTTAATAAAATGTAAAAATTTCATTACTTCGTATATTAAAAATATTATTAATTCTAAATTCTTGTGAATTTTAATAAGGGTATTTAGTATGGATATTTAAGTAGGAAATAATTATTACATTTTCATCTCAAATTGATTTTAATTGCAAGATATTTAAATGGATTTCTATACCTGAATGAATTTAATTCCAATCACCATTTTGCCCTTGCTTACCTTATATGGTATTTTTGATTTTATAATTTTCGAAATTCTAATCTAATTTTATTTTATTTTTTCATTGAAGGTTGTTTTTATTAAATTTATTTTTTCCTTATCTATGTGAAATTGAAAGACCAATCCCTAATTTCCTTTTAATTTGATTTGAACCAAAACCTCAATCTTTTTTCTTCTTTATGTATTTTTTTTGTTTAGCTGTCTAAACCTTGCAGAATCTATCTTCTTTTGGTTTCATGGACGTTTTGCTTTCGTGGACGTTTTGCGGACGTTCATAGGTAATGTGCTTTCGTTACTTTTTTTTTTCGTTATCTGAACCGTCTGCGTTTCGTTCTGACTACGTTCGTTATCTAAACATTTGCGATTACTTTTTGTTCTGTTCATCATGAATATTCAGTAAATTTATTTGTTATCTTGTTCTGTTTGTTTTTTGGTAGTAATACCCTATTTATATGTATGTCTTCTTTCTAATATTCATTAAATTTTATATGTTTCATTTGTCTTTTTCATAATACCATAATACTACATAATCAATAATGTTGCATTAATCAATACAGTAAATTTATGCGATTACTTTGAAAGACATTATAATTAATAATACCATAATACTACATAATCAATACTGTTGCATTAAATTATACCTGATTAATAATGATAACTTCATTTTTTTTTTCTACCAGTGTAATCTACTCTACACCCTAGCCTTCCTGCGCTCGGACGCCGAATAGACACTTTCACAACACATACTTTATAAATACATCGGAAATACATTCACAATATAGCTTTATCCATCAAAGACAACAATCAATTTCGGTCAAAATAACTTACCTTCTACACTATTCAACAACGAAACCATATATCTCGTATAAACCGAACAGAACTCGTCGGTGCCCTATCTGTAGTTGAAACCAAAAAATACCTTTATATGAGTACAAAAATATAGTTTTCCTCACGATAGCAACTGAAAATCGTCGATAGAATCTACTGAAGAAGACGAGACGTTGGGGAAAAATCGTCGAAATTTTCGTCGGCTGCTTCTACTTTCCTCGATGTACAAAATCGGCTGAATTAAATACCCACGACGGGTGAAGAGGGAAAATCGTGCTAGATGTGCAACATGGATGGTAGTTTCTACCTTTTATGGAAAATATTTTTGTGGTTTTTAAAATGTTTTTAATGGTAGGAAATTAAAAATAAGCTCAAGAGGTATTTATGTAAAATTCTATGTACTATTAAATTCTGAAAATTGCAGATTGAATATGCTTGCAATAAAATTGATTTTTTTACAGAAATGTAAAAATTATTCTATAGATGGTTATGGATATAAACTACCCTTTTAATAACTTATCTTACTATTTTATGTTTTGAGGTATTTGAAACAAAACTTTAATATATTCGTAAAAATTTTATCGATAAATATTTTTAAAATTATTTTTAAGGCCATAGATATATATCTCAAAAAGAAAAAAAAAACTTTGAAACTTTTAAAAAGTTCAGAGGTGCTTTTGAAACATAACTTTAACCCCATGTATCTTCATGAGCTGAAGTTTGGTTTCAAACCCCAGTTCGAACCGGAGAAGTACGTCATGCTAATGTGCCTTGGATGATCCACATCTCAGAGTCAGACACTGATAAGCACATTGAACTATCCATGTGGCTGGGAGCCCTCACAGCCCAGGCAGAACGACACAATTATCAGGGTCGCGCTCTACCACTAAGCTAATAGCCCGCCATGCGGGCCTCCCGCTGGGGGCCCGCTATGCCAAAAGAGAGAGAAACCTCATCCCTCTCTTTCCATTAATGAAAATGCTATTTTTAAACGTTTTTGTTGTTATTAATAATAATATATTTTAATTAAGAGTAATTTTAAGACCTTTTAAAGTTTTGAAGCATGTTATTTTGTCTTTTAGAGCTATGAGAGGTGTTATTGTTATTATTATTTTGTTTAACTTAGTCTATGAATTTAATGGTTAATTATGATTTTTAGTAAATACTGAAAGAATTGGTGGCACAGTGGTTCCATTGTTTGATATTAATTTAGTTTAATATCAGCGTTGCATATTCGATCATGAAAATAGTTATTTAGCTCAAAATTTATTTGAATACAATATTGTCTTTTATGTAAGGTTTATAGTTCTCCTTCTCAATTTACTCAAGAAAAAACGAAAATTTTAGTAAATCAAATAGTACATCTTACTAGTAATCCATAGATTATATATTATAAACTCACTCTTCCTAAGTATTATTTAATTAAATAGTACTATAGCTTTTCAAATGCTAATAGTTGATTCATCATCCAAACATTCTAATAGTTTTTTACTTTAAAGTCACTTAGAAACATTCAGAAAATCCAAAATGCAATTTTGTATTTTTATTTTTGAAAAAAAAAAGAGTAGCATTTTCTTTTTATAAGACAACTGGCAAATTTAAAAATTAATTTACATGAGAAAAACTAATATTAATTTGATTTTTATATGTTGTTATGTTTTATCTCTTCAAAGTTTCAAATATTTAATTTTAATATTAATTTGATAATAATACTGATTTTAAAAGTTTAATATCATACAGGAAAAAAAATGTTTGTATTTCATCTTAAGAAAAAAAAGGGCAAGTATTAAAAAAAAAGAAAAAGAAAGGATATATTAGCAAAGAAACTTATGACCAAATTTAATAAGATAAATTATTAGATATTTGGACTTGAAAGAGAGGAGGAGGAATTAAATTTTTTTTGTTTGTTTTTAATAAATCATAATCTCTTTCACTTTCTTCACTACATTTTCTCAATTTCTTTCCATCAACTCATCAAACTTTATATCAAATTTTCTCCGAAATAAATATCTTATCTTTGAATTGCAAATTTCAATTTTCTTTTACTAACTTCTCATTTCTAAAACATCAATTCTCAAACAAATATTTAATATCTACTGTCACTCAATTTCCTCCTTCTTCCTCCGTTTTTATGGTCCCAAAATCCAAACAAAGAAATTTATAACCAA
>JBBMEG010000030.1:0-10292 GCA_037832605.1 Cyclanthera cordifolia
AGAAAGACGACGGACGACTGATTGCGTCGCCATAGGCTACGGCGACGAGGCTAAGGCGACGGAACTGGCGACGGAGCATTTCCGTCGCCGTAGGTTAAGGCGACGGAAATGGAGGGCTAAGGCGACGGAAAGCTCCGTCGCCGAAGCCCTCCAATCTTGTAGTGGTTGCATGTTAAAAGCAATTCTTAGTTGATAGTAAACTAAGTGTCAACGACATATCATGCAAAAGAGACACCGATGATTACTTGCCTGAAAATGGTGAAGCAGATGATTAAAGCCTTCACCAACATCAAATTCAAACACATCCTAAGCTTCTAGAACGCCATCGCTGACTGTTTAACAAGCTGGCATCATCATATGAGACCTAAAGAGAAGGTCGGTCCCAATGGAAATCTCGACACGATCGAGCGTGACAATTGAGACTATGCACAAAATCATGACCCTACTATCATCAGTGTTATCCATCTGGATGACCCCTATAAGTGACTATCTGGTGGAAGAAAAGTTTTCTAACGACAAATATAAAGCCCGACAACTTAAGTACAAGGCAGCCAAGTAATTGGTGGAGGGCATAAAGTAATACAAGTGCGTATTTGATTCCCCTACTATGGTGCTTGGATCTAGACGGACAAAATATATCATGAGGGAAGCGCGTGACGAAGTATATAGAAACGACTCAAGCGTTCATTTTTTTTGCTTAAAAGATTTCCAACAAGAGTACTTTTGGTCTAATATGCAATGAGATGCCAACAGTTTACCCAAGCATGTGATAAATGTCAACATTTTACCACTGTACGAAACAAGCTCGAGAAGCACTCACCAGTATGAAAAGATCTTGGTCTTTTACCTAGTGAGGGATAAACTTGATCGAACCCATGCCAATGGCCAATGGGCAAGTAAAGTTTGTAGTGGTTGTCGTGGATATCTTCACATAGTGGGCGGAGGCCAAACCACTGGTGATCATCACTGAGAAAAAGGTCACTAATTTTTCTGGAAGTCTATAATATGTCATTTATAAGTGCCATGCACATTGATTATCAAAAATGGCAAGTAGTTCGACAATACCACTTTCGAGGCCTTTTGCCAAGAGTTGAACATAAGGCAACATTACTTCTCTCTAGCCCACCCTTTGGTGAACGGTTTGGTTGAGGCAGTAAACAAGATTATAAAAAACTATTTAAAGATAAAATTGGAAGGTCTAAAGGGATCATGATTAGACAAACTCGCCAATGTAAATTTTCATACTCAACTGATTGAACTGATTGAATCTATCAGTTGAAAATTTATTAGAGCATGAACATTTATTGTCATTTTACAAGGATCGTCATATTTTTCTGCTAACTATGTTGTTGTTTTTTAATGCTAGTTTTCTTTGATTTTTTTTTTTTATTATTTTTTTTTTTTTTTTTTTTCTGCTATATAGATAAAATCCCCTAATCTTCATAAATTGATGATCCAAGTTAATATCCTGTTATTAAACCATGGTTTAGGTATAAGTTTTGTGTTAATATCATACTATGCTGTGGTAAATGGTAGCTCACAATTCTATATCATGGCTGTCTAACAATTTTTTCAACTTAATATTCATCGATTTACTTAATAGCGAGTCTTCACCAACCCCTCACTTAATTTATTAGAAATTTAACAATTTCTATGCCGTTTATATGTGATGTAGACTTTATGTCATATAATTATAAACTAATAATCAATTGTATTGTTTAAAAATTATAATATGATATAACCCTACTAATATTTATTCCAATATTAGTATTTGTTGAGATGTTAATAGAGTGAAATTAAAGCCAAAGAAGGCAAGATTTTGTGGAAGAGAATGAATAAATGAGATTAATTGTAAGAGTAGGTAAGTGATAATTATTATTTATAAATTATATTAAATAATGGCAATCTATATTACTTAATCAAAGTTTATTTCATTATTGACGTATGTTTTTTCCTTACCAAATCTCTATAATTACTTCAACATTGTCCATTTTCACAAGATTTATTTGGAAAATTTATTTGTATATATTGGATATGATATTACAACTTACTATACATATTAGTCTTAATAAAACCAGACTAATAGAAAAGGGGAGGATGGTAATTAAAATAAAAATTTTGAAAACCCCCCATTTAATTTCTCTTAAACATGAGCATATAAGTAAAGTAATTACAATAAATCAATGAATATAAAAGATTGATTGATGTAAGTAGTCATTCCATTTTGGGAATGAATCATCTTCAATATCATGAATGCTTGTGCATTGTTTCTTATATATATATATATAGATCATCTAATATTTCAAATGCCCTAAAAAGAAAAAAGAATCTCAAATAATGAACTATGATATTACTATGTCAATACTTTTTTAATAAATCTTTATTGCAATTATATGCGCATGCAAAATATATCTTCTTCTTGTTTTCAAAAAAAAAAAAAAAAAAAATCATATTTCATAACTTATAGGGTACCTCCTAATTATATCTTCTTACCGCCTATTGAGTTCTAGCATACCAAATGAGATTAAATTTCTCTTGAGTTTCAGAACATATCTTACATTCCTTAGAAGTTTGGTAGAATCAATATCTTGAAGTTTTTGAGTAAGACTAGACTTATTACCTCAACTTGACGAGAAAAATTATTACACATGTACATCGTACCTCCTTTTCATTCTTTATAAATAGTAACAACCATTCTTTTGATGAAATCATGTGAAAGGAGCAATTTAAGTCAAGAACCTAGTTTTGTCTAGTATTCATACATACCGTGTTTATTCACTTATCACTTGTATGCAATGCATCAAAGTATATATTGAAAGGTATTTTTTTCTCCAAAGTCAGAGACTTCGACTTTGTTGTTTATCGTTCTTCTTTCCATCGTTCTTTTCTAAGAACCAACAATCTTCTCGCCAGTGTCCAAACTTGTGACAAAATGTGCATGTAGGGGCTTTGGTTTAGACTTGTATGCTCTCCAAATCTTAGGAACTTTTTCTTGTGAGATTTTCCATTCATTTTGAGAAAAATACATACAGTTGGTTGCGTTTCTCTTTTCACACTCTCCATTTAAATTTCTTTCTGAGCAACTCTCTTACTTAAATACAGTCTTTATGTCTTAGCAAGTATCAGGAAGAGAATTTAATATCATGAAGCTAGGTTCTTCATCTCCGATAGTTTCATCAATACTTTAGAAATCGGTAGTGATTTTCTCGAATTCAAGATTTTGTGAAAGGGTTTTCAATGTACTCGTCTTGAAAGTAAGAAAGTTCCCTCTTAAGTACATCTTGTTGGGTAGATCTTTAGTAGCATAAAGTTGTTCTAACTTTGTCCACATCTTGAATGAAGAGTATAATCTTGACCAATTACATCTCTTAACACAATGTTACTAAGGTTTAAAACCAAAGTTCCATGGGCCACCAATTCTGTAGTCTCTTTGTCATCTTTTGACATTCATATTGGAAGATTTGATGGATTTTGAATGGTCTTATGACCCTTATCTAGTCCTATAAGACAACTTTTGTTTTCGCTTTCCATAAGAAAATGTCTCCAATTCAATTAAACTTTTCGATATAATACTGCATTGTCGCCATGAATATCATCCGAAAGAAAAAACATATCGTCTGCAAATTATAAAGAAACGTTCAAGAAACACTTAATTGGACTTTCTTGGACGACTTGAACTATTTTTCTGCTCCGGTTCTTCAAGCTCTGATACTAATGGTTGAGATTTGTGAAATTTGAAGAAGTCTAAAGCCCGCACAAACGATGAGACTTTCTTATTGGCTTCTCTCTTTCAGAAGAAGAATGATAGGAAGAACCAATAACGAGTGAATGTTGCGCGTAAGACAATACAGGCCCAGATCTTTCTTGCTTCTTCTTTCTTTTATTCTTTCTCTCTTAATGATGATGAATCGAAGTAATTAAAAACACATAAAGTAACTTTCTGGAAAGTTAAAAAAAAAAAATTAGAGCATAGAATGAAAGTTGACAAAAGGTGTAGAATATGGTTCGGCCAAAATCGACTTACAACAATTTGGAAGAGAAATATTCAAAATAGGATTTACAAGAGAGTTTCTAGAGTACGATCTAATTTTTGAAAACTGTTACTAAAAGCACTAAGCCTAGCCCTCAGTTGCTAACTGATTGCAAATACAATATTTATATCTACCATATTTATGTATATAATTAAAACTGTTTTGATTAATTCAACTTCTTTACTAAATGAAAATAATATGTACGAAACATCATGTTACAGTTGATTTTGATTTACGGTTACATGGTAAAATCAAAATGAACTCATAACCTTGGAATAATAGACATTTACTTCTCATTAAAAAAAATTGAAGTTTGAATCATTATTAAGTGTTGAATTCACATAATAGCATGTTGTTAGTTCGTTTTTGCTAATTTTTGTTGAAATATCACAATTCAAAATAAGGGGAAGACCAAGAAAAATAAATAATCAAAGACCATATTGACAAAGGATTGCGTGACTTGCACCATTATACTTGGGCTAATTATTAAAACCAAATGCTAATTTGATTAATAAATCAATGAAACTTTCAAAATTTGTCAAATTAAAAAAAAAAAAATTAAAATATAATCTTTTACAAAAAAAAATATATAATCACTGGATTAATAAGTATTGTATCATTCTTTCTTATAATTCTATAATTATAATATAATACTAAAATATATTTATGTTTTGAAATTATTTTCGCATCTAATACAATTTCTCTCAAAACAAATACATTATGGTTTGAAAATTGTTATTTTTCATAGTTGACTATTTTTTAAATATAATAGACTGTCACTATCATAGAGGCTTTGAAAAAGCATCGAATAATTGTTTAATTAAATAAAAACAAACCAATTGTAGATTAAAAAAAAAACGAAAAAACAAAAATAAAAGCTCAAACCATCTGGTTCTCATTATCCATGACTAATTTGAGGGGTTGGTTTGGTTTTTTTTTCTTTTTTCTTTATTTTTCTTCTTAATTATCTTTTTAATAAGGGAATTTTCATTATAACAAAAATAAAATAATAAAATAAAATCATATATACCAAAATTCTGAAAATATTTTTTTCATAACAAAAAAAATAGACCATTTTTGTAAAATGACAAAAATATCTCTGCCTCAATTAATTCAACTGATCGCTTCAATCAGTTCAGTGGATAGCCAGCCAATCAATAGTTTTGATAGCCTTAAATTAGTGCTAATAGCCTTCAATAAGTAATTCAACCGATAAACTCAATCATTTCGTTGGTAGACTCAATCAACTTATTAGCAATCTTCAATCAATTTGTTGCATGAAAATCAGCTACGAATTATTTTTAAGAAATTGCCATTATTAAAATAGGTGAATTAAAAATTAAAAATCATGAACTTAATGTTTTAGTCTCTAATAATGTAGTATTCAAAAAAAAAAAAAAACAAACGTTTATAAATTCAAAAGATATATTAAAATCTAAGACACCAAAATGAAACAAACATAATCCTTCCCTCGGAGGACATAGTAGGATACAAATGGAAGCAAAACAATCATTTTTCAATGGAATCTGGCTGAGAACATAAAATTTATGTTTAGGCCCAAAGTTGCAAGGGAAACGAAAAATCTTGTTTGGGTCTATTAGAAAGTGTGGGCATCCATCTCAAAATCAATTGGCCATGAGAGTAGTAGCCCACCTTGGACCGACTACCTGTTTGAGATCCTCAACACGCCCCCTCAAGATGGGGCCTTTTCGGGGCTCGCCAATCTTGACTCGGATCTCAATTTCATTTTATTGGACAGACTACCCGTTAGGGCTTAATGAGTTCTGATACCATGTTAGAAAGTGTGGACATACATCTCAAATCAATTGGCTATGAGAGGAGTAGCCCACTTTGAACTGACTACCCGTTTGAGATCCTCAACAGGGTCATAAGGTTGAGATCGAGGGAGGGTAGAAGAGCATGTGCTATCTAATACCACTCAAGTAAGGGCAATCATAACACTGCTCTAACTTCTTCCCTTTTCCAGATCAAACCGCAAATAAACCTTCTGCTCACACCTAATATTACTCATTTTACCAACTCTTCATGCTGATCTCATCTCAGTCTTCTTCGTATTGGTCTAACTTAGAACTTGTTCTCTATCCTATGTCGCATTGCAACCTACAATCTAGCTCTCACCTATTGGCTGCTGGAGTCTCTCATGAATTCAATCCAGCCAATAACCGGTTTTGTTAAGATGTTAGGAAGATTTAAGAGTAACCTACGGAGTTGACCGTTTGAAAGCTACATAGAAAGTTATGAAATTTTATAGTCATTGGCTACTCCGACTTCGACTTTATTGGCTAAGTTGTACCGTAATCAACATCTAGTCATGTTTTCATGATTGATGATGGAGTTATATATGTCTTGGATAAGTTAAGAGCATACACTTGATTGCTACTTCCACTTTGGAGATCAAGTTCGTATCATGTTTTAAAGCTACCTTACCTAGTGTACATAGTTAAGTTTGTTTCGTTCATGGGCTTAGAGTTGTTGATTCAATTTGTAAGTCATTAGAATACATTTTTACAACTCAACTACTATATTTATGGTTAAGAAGAACAAAAGTTGTAGTCGAGTTAAGCTTATTGACATTAGTTAGACAGAATGTGTACTTGAAGATAAGAAAGTGTTAATTGAATACATTAGTATTGAGTTGATGATTAGTGACGATCTATTGACTAAAGCATGTCGCTAAAGAATTTCAAGGACCATATAATTAGAATGTGACTTGATTTCTCTACGTAAATATTCATTACACTTACATTCAATATGTTATTGGAACTCTTGTACAGTTTATATTTTCTCATTTAGTTTATTCACATGCATATTTATTATGGAGAAAATATTACTAGAATATGGAACTCAAATAAGCATATGGTTTATTCATTAACTTATATGCATTGTGTTGAGAAACATGAGACACTATGTTATATGAAAGATAATATTTATATTTAGATGAATTATCACCATAATCCATGTGTTTTATTTTTCATTATGACATAAGTGAGGTGCTTATAGGTCAAGTGGGAAGAATATTGAAATTATTTTTAAGTAATTAATTTTCATTAAATTTATTGTATTTTTCTATATTTATATACTGCCACATGATCTAAGTAACTTCCCCACCCTTTTTATTACAGCCCACTTTAGATTTCTATTGTTATTCTGGTAATGGTAGAGATAATTACATTTAGAAAATTAAGCAGATTATAGAGAATATATATTCTCTTCTCCATATTTTTGGTTTCCTATGCCTAGTTATCCTTACATTTATAAATCACACATCATTTGAATTAGAAAAAATGAGAGTGTAGAAGAACCAAAAACTTAATTAATTGTTGCTCGTATTCGTTGTTGTGCTGTTCATTATAGTTTTGGCTTTCATCTCGCTTACAAAAACTATGGTGGAAGGTACTACGCTCAATTTATAATTTATGCTTCTACTTAGGCGATGAATTTTAATCACATTTATACATATTTTGTAGAATGTCTAACAGACAACAATTGACGAAATTTTCGCTACGGAAGGCTACTTCAACAAAAAAAAATTCCACCCAAGAAAGATTTGTTCCTTGTAGTATAACCCGTGCTGAGCATGATAAAGATGGCAACATTCCAAAAGTAAACTTTCGAGGTTCTCGCCATAAACATTACATTTTGGTTGCTCTTTGTCGAGACCAACACGGAGAACAATGGTGCCAAATTACAAAACCCAAATGCAGCACAATCGAAATTCCCCTCGAAACCCTTCACCCATCTACTCTATCGATGAAGTCGTCGTGCTCGTGTCATCCAAGGTACTCGGTGTGGCTTGTTTTGGCTTTCTAAATTATTGAGGGAGGGAGAAAGTTTTATGTCTTATGGGAATATTGAGAGAGAATTAAGATGGAAATGATAAAGAGACGATCAATTCCTTAGGCAATTGATTTGTAATGGTGTTTCTATTATTATAGTTTTGATTTGAATCGTGTTTCTAAAATAGGGGAAGAGTTTTAGAAACTTGATTTTTAATCTTCTTATTGTAATTAAATAATCAAAGCTGTATAAGATTTTCAAATGGGTTTCATGTCATTTTATAATCAATCAAATCTTCTAAAATATTAAATGGTAGAACATTTTTGCTAATAATTGAAACTATACACTACTTTTGTAATAAATATTTTTCCTATTTAGCACATTCATGTAAAAAAAAAAAAAAAAAAAAAACAATGATTTTTCCTTCCGGTCCAAACACCGGTTTGGATCTTCCCCTTCTCTTCTCCTTTGCCCGACCATCCATGCAACTCCTTAGGGGATGTTTGTTTTGAGTGCTTATGAAAATTTTATAAACGAACTTTTATAATAAGTCTTTAAAAATCTTATACAAACGAGTTATTATTACAATTTCTTCTTTATAATTATTCAAAATAACTCCTTATTTCTAAACATTCAAAATTAACGTTCTACAATTTTACAAAGGGCAAAAAAATTAAATAATAATACAAATTTAGTAAATAAATTTCAGTTTATAAGAGTACAGCCAATTAAACTTTGAAAATGTTATGAAATTACACGTACACGATTGACCCAATTAGATATTCTTTGTAGAAATAACGTATTTATTTAAATAAATATATATACATAATTTTTTTTAGTATTTTAAATATTATATCCAATATTCAATTAAATTTGTTATTTAACATTTTAAATTGCTTAATATTATGAATTTCAACTCCAAAGTTGACAATGAGATGTAGGATGTCTCAAAAAACGCTCAGTATAAGACTATTATTTAACACAACTTCAAAAATATTATTAAACTAAACATGAGTCTTCTTTAAATATTTATATTAATGTCCTTTTCAATATAAAAAAAAGTAATAAATATACATGTTAGTTGATAACAAAATTAACTATTTGACTCTTGATTTTTTTTTTTTTTTAAATTTTGAAAATAACTAATAAAATTCATTATTTTCAAAAAAAAAAATCAAAATGAAAAAAATGAAGAAAAAGTAGTTTTCAGAAATGTTTTTATTCTTAATATTTAATTAAGATTTTTATTACTTTTTTTAGAAAATAAAAACCGTTATAATGAATTTTGAAAAAAAAAATAAATATATCTATTTTAAAACTAAATAGTTATGCATAAATTTTCACTAGTTTTAGAATAGAATTGGATGTTTGAACTTGATTTTTGACATTTTGAAATTCAATTAGATGTCTGGTAATAATGCTTATAGTCGATTAGATTAAATGCTAGAACCTCCTCTTTTAGTTTCAAATTCAACAAAAATAAATCTACGATGATAGCATGTACAATCTAGTAAATCAAGCAGATCGAATCCTCAAATTTCTAAATATGGTTGAATCGAAAAGAAAGACCCTCTCATTTTTCAATGTATTGACTAAATAAAATATATATTACAAGAAAACAAATAAAGTTGTAATCAATCATTTAAAAAAATATAGGAAAGAATGGATAAATTATAAATTTTATCACCGTAGTTTAAAGAAAGTTATTAATTTTTATAATTTTAAAATTAAGAATCTAGTCGTTATGAGTCACTACTCTTCTTATGATCACCATTTAATTTTAATGCGAATATTTATAATCTTTAATGTAAAATGGTCATTTCTTGAAATTTGTTGTTTTTGTTAGGTTGGCGTGTTGGAAATACTCACCTTGTGGCAAATGTCTCAAATTGTAACGTAGACTTCAACCTATATATAAGATAGAGTGAGCTACTCCACTTCTAGCCAATTAATTTTGAGATGGATGCCCACACTTTCTAATATGGTATCAGAACATAATGTTGGTTATTAGTTCCCGATATTCTGAGAACCTACCCAAGCGGGCAAAATACTTAAGCTAGCATTTCATGATCCCAAAGAGTTGGATCCGAACCAAGCGAGTAAACCAAAGCGGGTATTTTCGGGCCACTCCATCTTAAGAGGACATGTTGGAGATTGTTGAAGATATAAGATATATAGAGTGAGCTACTCCTTTTCTAGCCAATTGGTTTTGAGATGGATGCCTATACTTTCTAATATGGTCATCGCGTTTTTCTTCTTGAGAAGAAGTCTGATGTTGTTCATCTTATTTCTTAATTTTGGAAGAAATAAAACCCCACACCAAATTATGAAAGGGTTTTAGATAGGATAGTTCATATCTGATCCCTCTTTACTAAGTTATTTTAAAGGGTTCTTTATATCCATAGTCATATGGAGAAACTCATTTACATTCCTGCCAAAAAAGTAATTTAATTGCAACCATAT
>JBBMEG010000031.1:0-10289 GCA_037832605.1 Cyclanthera cordifolia
TGCACTGAGGACCAGAAACATTACAAGAAGCTTGTTGAAAACGGTCGTATTTACAAGTTTCTAGCTGGTCTCAATGTAGAATTTGATGAAGTAAGAAGTAGAATTCTTGGTAAGACTAACCTTCCTACACTTAGTGAAGCTTTCTCAGAAGTTCGTAGGGAGGAGAGTCGTCGGTATGTCATGATTGGACGAAAGTCGGTGGATACAGTCGAAGGTTCAGCGCTGGTAGTGGATGCTACGGTAAATCAGACTTCCTCAAATAAAGTTATTAAATCCCGAGTTACGTGTGATTACTGTCATAGACCATATCATACTAGGGAGAATTGTTGGAAACTTCATGGTAAGCCTGCTAACTACAGAAACGGTAAACAGGGGGAGAAGAATACTCGTCCCTCCACTAGTGCAAATCATGCTGAATCAAGTGTATTGAATAAGGAGCAAGTTGACCAACTTCTGAAGCTGCTAAAGGAAACCTCTAGTTCTTCTAGCAATCCTAGTGTCTCGTTGGCACAAACAGGTAATTCTCCTTGCACTTTTTCATGTTCTAGTTCAGCCCCATGGGTCATAGATTCTGGAGCATCAAATCATATGACGAACTCACCGGAATTGTTCCAAACCTATTCTCCTCTGTACTATGATAGAATTAGAATACCGATCATCAAATCATATGACGAACTCAACTAAACTGATTAAATCGAGAGCATTTTGATCATTTTATGTATACCGATCTAATTTTCTACTGTATTAGAAATGTTTTCAGAATTCTACTCTACATACACTACATGAAATTCGCACAGAGGCGACGAGAACAATACAGCGTCGCATTTGTCGCCTTAGACAATAGCAAATGCGACAGCGACGCAATGACGTGATTCAAGTTTTTGGTATACGCAAAGGCGACTAGGTTAGAGCTTCCGTCGCCAAAAGCCTAATCGCTTTCCCCCGACCTTTTTATAATGAGAAAAGGCGACGAAGGAAAGGTGTCGTCGCGGCAGCTCTAACCTTTTTTATTTTGGTGTACAAAGGCGACGGAGGTTGGTTCCGTCGCCGTTGCCCCCGGTTACAGAGCCCAGAGTCCGCGGTTTCTTCTCCATTTTCGCCGCTTCTTCCTCAATTCTCCCAAAACCTCTCAAAAAACTCGTCTTCTTCGCCACCTCTTTCGCCGGAATCCGCCGCCACTCTTTCAAAAGGTAAGAACGTATTTATTTCGTTTAAAGTTTCGTTTAAAGTTTGGTTAAATCCATTTAAACTTTCGTTTAAGAGCTTTTAGTATTTAAGAGCTTGTAGGATTCGAGACAGTCGAATTACAAGCTCTTAAAAAGTCGACTGCCATTTTTAAGAGCTGTTTAAGAGGCTCTTAAATACTACAAGCTCTTAAACAGTCGAATCCTACAAGCTCTTAAATACTACAAGCTCTTGAACAGCCTCTTAGTATTCGAGACAGTGTTCCAAGGTACCCGAAAAAATTCATCAATGCCTTTTGGAGACTCAGAATCAATTGGAATTCCCTTCTTAATACTTTATTGGATTTTTCTAGAGAAATATTGCCTATCTTAGCACCATTTGTGTGATAACAATCCCTTTTTTTTCCTTTATCCTCTGCTGCATTTAAGAAGAGTAAAGACCTTTTTTTTCCTTTATCCTCTGCTGCATTTAAGAAGAGTAAAGAATGAATCAATTTAAATCATTAATGTATGCAATCAATGGGTTGAGAATTTTGGTGAGAGCTCTATCTTCATCGGAGTGTACCATTTCTCTTTTTTGATTGGCAGGGCTATGTAAATAAATAGAAGCTTATAAATTATCAATCAAAACCTCTTGAAAATGGCAGTCGGTGATCAAATACCACTTAGCATACATATGATTGGAGATGGAGCATTTGTTAGCTAGTCATGAAAGTGCTCTACTATTGTGTTAATTCTACTGGTGGTTGAATATGGAAACTTCCTTCAGATTAGATAAAATGGAATAAGTGATACAAAATTTCTCTCTTTCTAGTCACATCTTTGTGTTAATTATGAATGATTTAAATCTATTTTGTAGTAAAATATGTCTATAGTAAAAAATTTTCAGGCGGGTATGGGTCAAATGGTAACGGGTTAACTAGCCTAACAACACGAATTCAAGGACATTCACTTTCGGTCCAAATCCTTCGAGACAATGTAGGGAAAGGGTTGTTAAAGAGGCTTTTAGATAGTGAGATGCGTATTGAATGAGATAAAGGCCTATGCTATGGTTGCAATGAGAAGTTCGTATTAAACGAGATAAACGAGATAGTGAGATGCGTATTAAACGAGATCGTCGACAACGTAGGGAAAGGGTTGTTCAAGAGGGTTGCTCAAGCATGCCAAAACAAAAACAAGCTAGCGATCAAAATTCTCATCCTTATGGTGCAGTGCCACCTGTTATGGAAACTTTGACGAGCTACCTACGACACCTAAACAAACAACCGTGCCATTTGATGAGTCACTAAGAACAAGGGAGAGGGATATGGAAAGGATGAAGTAATGAAAGCGAAAGTCATTCTTCTTGCTTATGAAAGCGACAACTATGAATTTGTCCACCTCTTCGTGGGTGAATTCCTATTTAATTTGCATCTCGAATTCAATGTATGGCCAGAACTCAAAAGGCGGCTGAAGATCAATCGAAACTGAGTAGCTAATCCCTCGACTTGGGGAAAGGGGTCGGTCACATAGGAATAGATGTTTGTATATGACATTTTCTTGAAAAACGATTGTCTAGTTCGAACTCCCTAATGAGGGTTTTAGGTGCTAAGGGTTCTCCTCTCTCTTCTCCACTCATCTGCGGAGGGGTTCACTATCCATTTTCGGTGATATTCTTAGATTGCGAGACATAATGTTCTCTGCGGCTCTAGAATCGATTTCTTCCGTTTTCAGTAAGTGAACTGACAACCACCCTTCCCCCTTTTCACAATGTTCCCGAACTTGCTAATGAATCAAAGTGTAAATGGCACTTCGAAGTGCTTCACGTTTGGGGTTGGCGTGGGGAACTTCCACCAATTTTGGAGCCAGCAGGTTCTGAATGACCTCCCTCAACAACACATGACAAAAATTGCAAATGAAAAACGTCAGGGTGTCCAATTTATGGTGGGCGAATAAGTGTCTCCAAAACCGTGTGCACATATCAATCCACCTTGGCTGAACATAAGCACTTGAAGTTTGTCCCACGCTCTGTCGGTCTGATTCAGATAATAGTAACAGGAAAAGTTGCATATTACATGGCCTTGTGGCCCTTGCCTGATGGTGTTGCCCTTCATGGTGAATGTTGTAGTATGCTATCCCATAGGGGGCGGGTATTGATAGACCTCTAATAGTAAATGTGTACTCTCGTCGTAAGACAAACAAATGAGTGAGGATTAATGTGGGGAGGTTGGTTCAGGTATGTGCCTGGAAAGGGATACGTTTTGGAGTAGGCCCTCTGTCAGGGTTGTTAGATTGAGAGAATGTTGCAGTACTATTTAGTTTTCCATTTCCATTGTTATTAGGCATCTTTGATATTGTAATTGTTTGGAATTCTCTGCTGAGGATTTGGGAGAGGCTCCTTTGGGTTTCTTGTCCTTTGATACATAAATAAAATTGATAGATTCTATCAGAAGGATAATCCAAACTATGAGTTTTTCAATTCTCAACATTTAAAATCCTTGATATTTTTGTTAGCTTTTACTCTAGTTTATATTTTTCCTTAAAAAATTTGAGCATTTTATTATGAAAAAAAAACTTAATTTTCTTTAGAAGAACAAGAAAGCTTGCCTTTGAACATATAGGTGATGAAGAAGAGATGAGAGGGAGTGAGGAAGAACGAACGATATGATCATCAAGGGAAATTTGTCTTGTATTTAACTTTTGGATAGATTACAACAAAGTATTTACAAGCTACTTAGTTTAATTTCATGATAATTTTGTTTTTGGTTTTGAGTACCAGGTATTCTTGGAACGTTCGTCCTTACACAAATATGCCTTCAAAGGGAAAGAAGAACTCAAAGACACTCTCTAGATTGTCAAACACGGACCACTCTCAATCTCCATTTCCACAATTGGCTATACCTCCTACCTCTAATGTTTGTGAAGATTTTCTTCCGTCCATTGAAGAAGCTTCAACTAAATTCCCTTCTTTCATTGGTAAATCTGCTTTCGTTGGGAGAGTTTCTAATATTCCAACTAAACGTGATGGTAGTAAAGTTTGGCTTTCAGAATCTTCTATGGTTGCTTCTAGCTTCACCCAAGGGACCATTGTCTCGGTATTTCCATTTCTTCTCTTTCTTGTACAATAGAATTAGAATTGATTACTATGACAAAAATCATACTAGTATGTAGTTGTATAATCAAACACTAGGAAAGCTATTTTCTTTTGATAAATTTTTCTTTTCTTTGGTAGGTATCACTTAGTTCTGAGGGAGGTAGCAATTTAAAAGGATTTTCCCTTTCCTCATTACCAGATGAATGTGGTAGGCACTTTGGGTTTGATTACGAAGATTCATTAATTAATGATGCAGGGAATTACTTTGCTCTTGCGAGAGTTTTTTGTTCTAGTAAGGTATGGAGGTAAACCTTTCATTGTTATGAACTTTTCGTTAGCATTTTTTAACAATTACTTAAGATGAAATGCTCTACATTAGACCTTGTTTAGTGCGTTTAATTTTTAAAGATGAAACACATTTTGTGCACTTAAGCATGATTTGTGTGTTTTCGGAAATTAGTTTTGTGTGTTTTCGGAAATTACTTTTCACTTTTGGTAGCTCCCAACCATGTACTACTTGACCATCATCTGAACTCATTAAACTTTTTACCGAGTCAATTGAAATACACAATCTTGTTCTCGTCATTTTCTTGTAGTGAGGTCCCTTAAGCCTATTGTAATTGTGATACATAAAAGATGACAACTTTGTCATCTAATACAAGAAAGTGAAGTCTGCTTTTTCTCTCTTCATGAGAGTCTGAAAGGGTACCACATTTGAGGTGCGAGTGAAGAGAAATATGCTCTTGGTGTATGAGTGCAATTCAAGGAAGAAGGTGGAAATTGATAAAAAATGCAGGGGAAAGTCTATGAGATTTAGAAGAAGCTGGGTGGTGTAGCTTGGGTGAGATATTGCTTCTGGGATGTGACTCATAGTTCCACTTGTGAGGTTTCTTTACGTAGGTCATAGAGGTGAACTCTTATGATGCTGGTGTGCATTCAACGAGTGTCTAATGCGGAAGGAGTATGTTGTGTGTTGGCAGGGAATTGCTTTGAAGGAAAGAGTCGGCATCTTTGTGCTCATAGGTCAAAAAAAGGTGGGTGATTCTCTTTCTGGGAGGCGTTAGGAAGCTTTTTTTCAAGTGAGGATAGACTAAAGTGTGAAAAGTGAGGGTGCAATCACTCCTCCCAAGTTGGATTCAATTTTCATGCAAGTAGTGAAAGCGGATTCTAACAATTTGGTGGTGGAAGTGTATTGTTTGGAGGAGGAAGTTGACCTATCATTTGATGTTTTGAGTCGATTGTGTTGACTAAGGCGACAGACTCGTGGCTGGATGTCAAAAGAGTTTAAGGTTTAACCTTGCAAAAAAAATCATTCGAAACTGTCTTATAGACTTTGGAAATGGTTCAATCAATGTTGTGCCGTAAAGTTGGAGCGTTGGATCTCGGAGAAGGCAGTAGAAGGAATGATTGGATTCCAAAGGGAGTTGGGTGAGGGTTTTAGGTTATCACCTTGTGACGTCTTTAGGTTGTTCAGAATCTTGCTAGATTTTTTGGAAGTTTCAATGGAGTGGATGGTTTCTTCCATTCTCTTGAATATGGTAGTGGCGAGATTTGTTACTTTCTCATTTCTCATTTCTTATGAAGATGAGTGTATTCCCAGAGAACAATTTATTAAGTGCAGAGAGGTGGACTTTCTCATTTCTTATGTTGCAATTTTGTTCACATTTCTTATATAGCTATTTTCCTCCTATGGAGTGTAGAACAATTTAATTTGTTCCTTAAGGTGAAAAGTAAAAAAGTAAAAAATAAACGAAAATAAAGCTGTTGTTGTTTCTAACTTCTAATCTTTAGTTTGGAAATACTGTTCATGTTAGAAACTGTAACTTGAAATTATTTTTCATGTTTATTTTTATTTGCTTCATAGGAGTTAAAGGAAGGAGTGCAATTATCAACAAGCCTCTCATACACCTTGGGTTGCCCTGCAACTGGTCGTGTTGTGTTTATCTTCCCTTTAAAAAACCACCTTTGCAATGATCCTGTAAATGAAAATCAGAAATTAACGCTCACAGACGTTGAATCTCTGAGAATATACAACTGTAAGGAACTGTTCCTGGAGCTAGCTTGTTCAACCAATATATCAACAGAAGTCAACTCATTCTCTTCCTCAACTATTGATTCTAGAAAGGTTCATGGTTGTATTGAAAATGGTAATTTAGCATCACCAAGTACGATGCTGTCTACATATTCTAAATGTGATGACAGGGTATCAAATTTACTTGTAGATAGTTCATCCACTCATTCATTTATAAAGGAATTAGGAGATGATAGTGCTAAGAAAGTTCTGCATACACTTGCTTCCACTGAGTTGTATGGACGTTGTTTATTACGTGGTAATTTTATAACTATCCCAGGGCTTTCATATAGTACATTACGTGTGAAGGGTGGTAAAGGGTCATCGTCATGTTATGACTCTTATGATTCTATGCATAATGGAAACAACAATGATTTTGAACATTTTGTGTCAAATGAACAAGTGGATTATGCTTTCAGTATAGACCAGCAGACAAAAATATTTATAAATGTTCAATCAACCATGGTCATGAAGACGGTGCAAGAAAAAGTTCCATCAAATGTGGAACCTCAATATCTCAATATTAGAGCTGAAGTAAAGAGTGAAGTTTTGAAATTGGGCGGTCTTTCCAAAGAATATTCAGTCTTAAAGGATATTATAGTGACCTCATCTTTAAGTAGCACTGTATCAAGGTATGATGTATACACCTTGAATTTGAATATATGATTTGTTTGATCTCGCTTTGTTGCCACTGAATTACTGGATGTGCATCTAACCTTTATAAATTTGTTGTTAAATATATCCTTGCTAATGGAAAACTCCATACTTGATATGGTAGTAAGAACTAAGAATTAGGAATTTCAACGCAAGAGTTGGCATTGATTAGCTAGGATGTATCACCTTTGCTGTTTCCAAAGTATTATTCTATTAGGTTATTTTTCTGATACTTGGTAATGGTTGGAGTGTTATTAACTGTCACTTAACCGTTAGATAATTTTAAACAAATGGGCTTCATCTCCATGAGCTAGATTAAATGTGTTTTTTGAATGTTTCTTAATTGTTCTCATGACAGTTGTTGAAATAGCTTTTTGATATGAGATCTAGATAGCTTTTCATCATCTTCATAAGACTAAAGGTTCTAGTTTTATAGATTTTTTAACACGAGAGATTATATCTCTATGTAGCCTTTGGAGCGTTGGGGAGGTTTGGGATCTAGCTCGCTTCAATACTTCTCTGTGGGTCTTTGTTACTAAAACTTTAGTAATTACCCATTAGACCATATTCTGGTTGATTGAAGTCTATGTTGTTTTAGTTTAGGTTTCTTATTATCTCCTTTCTTCGTTGTCTTTATTCTTATCTTTTGTTGGCCATTTGTATTCGTTGATTTTTTTCTCTCTCTAGCATGTTTCTTCATTAAAATTGAAAATACAAATAAATCTCTTTTTATGTTTGTAGCTTTCATTGTTTTCGAATACTAAAAGTTTACTTCTTTTTTCTCCTTGAATATTTGTTGAGTTTTAAATTTTTATCTTCTTCCCCACACCCAACAAAAAAGTATCTTGTTGTACATACTTGGCCTACTCGTGGATTCTGGTCTATGCACCTTTTGTTACTCTTCCATGAACATGAACTAATTATAATTGTTCATGTTATTATTTAGCCTTGGTTTAAGACCCACAAAGGGAGTACTTCTTCATGGTCCTCCTGGTACTGGAAAAACTTCCTTGGCTAAATTATGTGCTCAGGATGCTGGTGTCAACATATTCCATTTGAATGGACCTAAAATTATAAGTCCATATCATGGGGAAATTGAACAAGACTTGCATAAGGTTTTCGAGACGGCAAGTCAAGCTGCGCCTGCTGTGGTTAGATTCTTTAATTCGTTATTGCGTGCTTTTGATGTTTTGATTCTTCTTCAAGAATCAAGTTATCTCATGAGGAACTGAGAATCAAGTTATCTCGTGAGAAACTGTTTCTGCAGATTTATTTTTTGAGTTACACAAACAAAATTCTAAGTTTTATAAATCAGGATAATTGAATAAATTTTTTAAAGTATGCTTTAGAATTCATGAGTAATGCCTTAACATTTAAAACGAGTGTTGATTTGGAAAGTGCAGACAACCAGACCAGAGGTTAGATTAAATAAACCTGCTTGAATGACATTTGTTATTGAATGGTTGATCATACCGACATTTAATTCTCTTTCTAGAAGCTGGTTAACCTACTTCTATTCTCTTATAATCAGATATTAATTGATGAGTTAGATGCTATTGCTCCTGCAAGAAAAGATGGGGGTGAAGAAATGTCCCAAAGAATTGTTGCTACATTGCTTAATTTGATGGATGGGGTCAATCGAAGTGGCGGGCCACTTGTAATTTCTTCTACCAGCAGGCCTGATAGCATTGATCCTGCACTAAGGCGACCTGGGAGACTTGACCGGGAAATTGAAATAGGTAATTTTGTAGTTTCTAGCTACATATGCTTTCAAATTATAGTAGTACATCACATCTGTAATGCTATGAATTACGAAGTAACTATAGTTAACTATCCAACTCAAGGGTAAAGAGGTCTTATCAAAGTTCTTACTGGTTGCAAATATGATCTTATAACTTCTGTCTTGTACGTGCTGATTGGATAAAAAGGAGAAATTCACTACCAAGATGGGATGAGAGAGAAAACCACCATTATGTGCAAATTTCTGGATAGTTCTTTTACTTATTGAATATAGGATGCTATGTTTCTAATAAGCAACATGAAATGACATAATTGTGGTTACCGAGTAGTTGAGAAATTTGGAATGACAACTAATAAGTGTCAATGACTGACTTTTCTGCCATCTTAAAGATGCATTTAGGGTGATGCTTGTACAAGTCTATAATAGGCTGAAAAGTTACTTTATTGATATAAAGCCATTGGCTATTTATACACAATCATCCAGGGAAAACTGCCTAAAATTTAACGGACAATTTTAAAACTGAGCAAAGTCAGAAATAGCTCCTTTAACATCCCCCTTCAAATTGAGCAAAGTCAGAACTGAGATAGCTTCTTTAAAACTGAAATAGCTCCTTTAACATCCCCTTCAAACTGGCAAAGTCAAAATGGAGAAGTTTGAATCGAAGATCTTCAAGTCGACTAGTACACAGAGGTTTTGTTAGAAGATCAGCAGGTTGTTGAACCGTGGACACTTCTAAGATTAAATCTTTTGAGGCAGTTTTCTCCCGTATAAAATGAAAATCAATATCCACATTCTTTGTTCGACTATGAAAAACTGGATTTTTAGATAGCTGAATCGCTGACTTATTATCACACAGAAGCAGAGGCGTAAACTGAAGAACTACACACAATTCCTTCATAAGTTGTCGTATCCAAGAAAGTTCTACAGTTGTTGCAGCCAAAGCCCAGTATCCAGCCTCTGTCGAGCTTTGAGAGACTGTCGTTTGCTTTTTAGAGCACCATGAGATAGGATTGTTGCCCAAAAGTACAATATAACCAGTTGTTGGTTATATTGGTTTTATAATTATCTTTGTAAATATAATAAGAGAAAATTCCTTATTATATTATTATTATTTTCCTTTTCTAGTTAGGAATGTTACTATTTAAGTAACCCATTTGTATCTTTACTTGTGTGAGAAATAAAACAAAGTATTCTCCCTATTATTTTCACATGGTATCAGAGCCAGAAACAAACCCTAACCCTAGATCTGGAGCGTCCATAGCTGTCATTCAGACCTGCCCAGTCAAGCTCGCGCGACAAGTCCGTTTCTGCCCAATCACGCTCGTTCGGACGTAGCTGCGTTCGACAAGCTCGCGCGACATTGCGACCGTTCGGTTTCCACAGGTGCGACGAGCGTTCGGACCGATTCAGCAGCAATAGCGATTCAGTAGTGGTTCTTGCCCAGTGGTGCGTGCGCAGTGTCAGAGTCATGCAATGTGCTCTGACGACCCACGTCTTGATCAGCCATGATGTGACCGAGGAGGACGGTACATCATCCATCACACCAAGTAGAGTGTTGATCAGTGT
>JBBMEG010000033.1:0-10287 GCA_037832605.1 Cyclanthera cordifolia
GTGGGTTTTTTTTTTTTTTTTTTTTTTTTTTTTTTTTTTTTTTGTTTTAAGTTTGGACGTAAATGTTACGAACTTTGCTTTCTACTTCAAATATTTTGTCGTGGATGTAAGTGAACCCAAACGCAAAAAGAAACATAGGCTTTATGATTAATACACTCTTACAAAATTATAAACACAAACATAAAATCACAATCAATCAATCAAAACTTCATTGTGAACCCATTACACACTGTTCGATCTGTTTCCTTTTATTTATTTATTTATTACTTTTTTGGATTTCTTACATACAAAAAAAAAAAAAAAAAAACCCAACACGACACAGCAAATTTATTTTAAAAAAAAAACATTATGCAAGAGTTAATTGATAGGAGATATCAATCTGAACCCACATGAACTTCAATATTCTTAGCCCTTTTAGGCTCCGGCGGCGGCTTCTTCTCCACCGTGACCGACAACACGCCGTCCTGATACGCTGCCGATACTCTCTCAATATCGGCGGTTTCCGGCAGCGTAAACTTCTTCAAATACTTACCCAACCTCCTCTCCATTCTCACATATTTCCCTTCCTTCACCTTCTCACTCTCCCTCTTCCTCTCCCCGCTCACAACCAGCTGGTTGTTGTCTTCAATCTGGACCTTTATTTGGTCCATTTTCAACCCCGGCATGTCGATAGTGAATTGGTATGCGTTTGGATACTCCACGACATCCGCTGGGGTTGCCGCCATCGCCTTCGCGTCTCTCACGTACGCGCGTGACGGCGCTTGCTGCGTGCTCTGCCCTGGCTCCTCCGTGAGGTCCAGCAGGTCGTGGATGGCGTTCAGGAATATTGGGTCTATTCCCATTTTGGCTAACTCCATCTTTTTTTTTCTTTTTTTTTTGGGTGTTGGTGAGTGTGGGTTTGAATGAGGTTGCTCTTTTGGCTTATATAAGGATTGGTGGGATCTAGATTGTTGAAGGGTGGAGTCAAAATGAAAAGAAAAGGACAAATAATTTGAATATTTTTTATTTAATAAAGTTTAATAAACTACAAATTTGGTAATTTAAATATGTGAGAGCCATTCATATTTATTAACTGACTATTGTTTTTTTTTTGGTGCGAAATGAATTGATTTGGATTCAATTTTTATCGATTTTGTGTCAAATCGATAATCGAATCATTATTTTTGTTTTTTGTAAAATTTGAGTCTGTATCGATTTCTTATAAAATATAAAATCATTTAACTAGATTTTAAAAATATCACAATATGAGAGATTCAATATTGTTTTAAAAGTTCAGATCGGTTTAGTTCGTTTTTGTCAATTTTCGATTTAACGAATAATGGTTATCTAAATTATCACAATCTGAGAGATTTAATGAATGCAAATTCAGATAGATTACTATTTCATATGTTATTAAAAAATATCACAGAGTAATTCTAAATATTCTTAAAATTTTAATCCAAACATTCTCTCATAGAATTAATTATTAAAATCAAAAGAAATATAGTTTTCAAGAATATTCACAATAAAAATTCTAAAAATTAAAAAATATGTATATAATTTTTTAAAAAAAATATTTTTTAAATATTATTTCTAAAAACTCAATATAAACCCCTCTGTCTCTCAGTAATTCAAAATTGTGATGAATGAATGTCCTAAACTGCCAACAAAAAGGTATTCGGTGAATCGTTACCTCAACACGATTCTACTGCGTGGCGATCCTTTTAGATAAATACCTCCACGTGGCCTTGGATTTTGGACTACGTGGCATTACCAGCATTAAACATTTTGAACGTAAAGAACCAACGAAGCCCATCCAATCGAACCTGAAGGCTCCTTCTTTATGGGCCTGCCCACAGATATTAAAATTTAAATAGAATTTTAATTTCATTTTTTTGAAATTCTTTAATTTTTTTGAATTAGATACCCGTTTATTTATTTATTCTTTTTTATTTCTTTTGATATGCGAAAAGTAATTATGAGAAGAAAATATTTAATTGTGTTGGAGAAAGAGAATGATAACAAAAAAAAAAAAAAATAATGAATATGATGAGAATGAAAAATAATTACAGAGAGAATAAAAATTGTTATGAAAAGAATAAAATGTAGTAAAAAGATGTTTTGTAAAATATGACTATCTGGAGAATGATTTTCGATGGTTCAAACACAGAGAATCATTCTTGATCTCATTCTCTTCTTTTATTAGTGATGACTCAAACACTCCTATTAAAGGAAGTCTTCATATCAACTCCATAAATATATTTAGAATTAGTATTTAGAATACCTTTTCGAGGGATATTACTTTTTTTCTCTCCATTCTGCTAATTAATTAATTAATTGCTCTACAAAAATCCCACACTAAATTAAATATTAATAAGAAAAAAAAGAAAAAGAAAAAGAAAAAAAGGAGGGATGATTTTTAATCAGGTAGAATTCCAGCACAAAAGTGAGCCAATTGTTGGCGCAGCCTTTCCATTTCAGCTTCAGCTCTGGCCCTCGTCTCTGCATCTCTCGATCTCAATCTCGTCTCCAAAGCTCCCATCTTCTTCTGATAGCTCTTCACCTATATAAAAAATTTAAAATAAAAAGGACGGAACTGTAAAAACGAAAACTCCCGGGGAGCAAAATGGAAAGAAAAATAAAAGAATGCTAGCTAGGGACCTTTCTGTAAGGCCAGCGGCGGAGGCCACTCCGGCGACAGATTTTCTTGACGACGGTGAGGCAAAGGTTCATCTTCTTCGCCGCCTCGCTGATCGGTAGGTGAAGATATTCTTTCAAATCCTTCACCGTCATTCTTCCCGCCCTTTGCCTCTGACATTTCATAATTATATATTAAATAAATAAACTCTATTGGGGTGTTTGTGCAACTTAAGAAACGAACATCATACAAACAAACACTTACTTCGAAACTCTCACTAAAAACACCATACAACAAAAACCATTTATCAAACAGGCTTTTAGAAACACATAAAATCTCTAGCTCTTCAAACTGACTCTTCATTTCTAAACGCTCAAAATAAGACCTCCACATTTTTTCATCTTTAGAAGTCTTAATATCATTTAATTTTTCCTTACACATACTATCTATTAAATAAAATTGATATATATATATATATATATACACAAGTTCTACTAACCTGTTTGGCAAGCGGTGTTTGAGAAACTCGTCGTCCACCTTCTAATTCTAATGGGTGATCAAATTCTTGATCCATTTGAACTTGCACTTGATCTTCTTCATCTTCATCGTCTTCGACTAAATTATGAATAAAAAAAATCAATAAGAAGTATCCCTAGAATTTGATCCATTCTAAAAAATGGTCTATCGTTCATAATTATTATTGAATAAAATATCTAGAAATTAATTATTTTTGTGTTTAATGATGAGAGTGAGATAAGTAATTGATTAAACAAAATATACAATTACATTTTACGTATTCCTATTTTTTAAATTTTATCAAATCATAAGAAAATTAAAGTTAATTAAAGTTATGGAGGATGAATTTAGAAGAAACTAAGAATTACCTTGATGGAGTGGTAGTGGATGAGTGGAATCATGATTATAAGCCGGTTGGGTTCGGGTTTGGGTTCGGGTTTGGGTTTGGTCATCCCAATCCAATCCAATGCACAAAACGTCATAAAAATCGGATAACGGGTCGGGAAGAGCCGTGTATTCATCCAACATTTGGTTCAAATAATGTTGCATTATAAACCGCTTTACTTCCTCCGTACTTTTCTTCGATAAACTGTTCATTCCATTTATCAAATCATAACCCATTCAATTTCACATAAATTACCATTTCCATTATATCATAATTTCAAATGTAAAAAAAATTAAAAATTAAAAATTAAAAATTAAAATTAAAATTCAGTTTTGATTCTTTTGGTTGTGTTTTATAATCGTTTGATTTTTCATTTTAGTGTTTTGAAATTTAAGGGTGTAGTTAGTGAAATTCTCTGCCTATGTTGCATTTTCTTTTTGTGAAAATAAGTATTTTGAAGTTATTTTTTTTACATCTCGTTTAATAACCATGTGATTTTTCGTTTTTCTTTTTTTGTTTTTGAAATGTAAGTTTTTTTTTTCACTTTTAAATTTTAGTTTAATTTTTAAAAACACAAATAAGATATAGATATCAAAATGAATATTATGTATTAGAATAGTAGTATTCGATTTAAATTTCAAAACAATAAACAAAATGATTATTAAACAAAATCTTGACCTATCAAATTTTAGTTTGGTTATTAAAAACACAAGATGGAGGTATCAGAATAATAAAAATTATGTATTTATAGGCTTGAATTTCAAAAAAAAAAAAAAAAAAAAAAAAAAAAAAAATCAAATAGTAACTTACTCAAACATTGTGTAGTGAGTGATGGTTGAGGAATTTATGGTGGGAAAACTAATTTCTTGCAGAATTGCATGGCACAATATTCCGAATCTTCCATGGATCTCAAGTTTTCTCGTATTCATACCTATTTTAATTTCATGCAAATTAATTAATAATTACTTCCATCCAATCAAAATTAATTAAATATATATAATTTACTAATTAATTACCATTACTATGAGCGATTTCTCTAAGGACTAAGCAACAACTACAAGCAATAGGTTGAAACCCATCACTCTCCGGCGCAATCGGAAGTCGCCGCCAGTAACCATCGCCGTCGTATCCCGGAATTTGAAAATTGTACTCTTGCTCATCATGAGTAGTTTTGCCGGAGAATAAATAATAATAACTGGCCATGGGCAAACCCACATCAGAACTCCAATAATCCACGTCAGCGGCGGGGGGTTCGCTGGGCGGCGGAAATGTTGGGTCTGCGGCGGCGGTGGGGTTGACATGGGCCATGAAACTGAGAATGTCGTCGGTGAATAAGAGAGGGTAATTTTTGTGGAGTTGCCATAACGGAAAATCGCCGCCGTCGCCTGAATCGTCCGCCATTGGAGATTGGAATTTAGTGAGTGAAGAAAAGGAGTGTGATTTTTTACTTTTAAAGAGAGGGGTGGTAGTTTATTACAGTTCTTCCTCTGGGTTTTGAAAGGTTGCGAGGTTGTGATCTGGTGAGGTTGGTTACACCGTAAACTTTATTATTATTATTGTTTTTATTTATAAATTATAAATTTGGTCATGTCACATAAAAAAAAGTTAGAGACTCTTTGGATGAGGATTTTGTAAGACTTAGGAGTTTATGAATGATTAGACGAACCAAATACCTTACGTGTCACAGATATATGTCTCAAACTTATGATCGACAGGGAGCGTACCTCTAGAACACAAGCGTTTAACCAATTGCGCCACGCCTTAAAGACAGCCCCTCTTGATATATCAACTGCATATTAAATAAAGAATTTCACTAAATTGGAATCAAAATCAAAGCAAATTAAGAATAAAATTGAGATGCATCATAAATAAAGTAATGATGGGAAAGCAACACTGAAATCATAGTGGTTCGGGAACAAAGTCGTACATCCACTCTCTCAATTTCTTTGAATGTTCATCATTCATATAGTTTTCAAATTTAATTAAGGGAAAATATTGTATATATACTAAAAAAATGTGCTACAATCTGCTGAAAAACCAATATATTAGTCTTATATATGTTAGATTCATCTTCATTAACACAACATTTTTGTGAAAGGTATAAATAGTATCACATCAATATGAAATGGTTGTTTAGATAGGAAGAAAGTCATTTATTATGAAGTTTAAAATATTAATAAATAGTTTTTTTTTTTTAATATTATTAGTAATAGTGTTGAATGTGTTTAAACATATTGAACAAAAATCATATAGGTTATTCTTATATCACATTATCATTATTTTTTTTTGAGCAATCACATTAAATTGTTTAATTATAATGAATATACACCTTAATATTTTAAAGAAATGTCTCTTAACCTCATGATTAGGACTCATTGTTTCATGTTGAACTATTTTTAGTTGTAAGCAATTGGAAGAATCTTTTTATAGAATAAATTCAATTTTGTCTATTTTTTACAAAATTTTTTTTACAATATCAAAAAAAAAAAACAAAAAAAAACAACCTAATTACTAATCCACAAACGTGTAGGATTATATAAAATATCAAATTTCAATGATTGGATTGTATTTCATAATTAAAATCGCAACCAACAGATCATTAACAATTGATTATGAGATGACCATTTGAAAGACCCTTCTAAAAATGCAATAATTAAATGGACATGTTTGATTATAACGAAAAAACAAAAGGAATAATGGAATAGTAATTCTATTATCTTTTATTTTTTCTTCTCATCTTTTTCTATCAGACTAAAGATATCCAAAATGTTATATTCTTATTAATTATATTGGAGTAGAAAGGTTAGAAGACTTTGTTATCCAAAAATTGGCTATCTTAACTTAAAAGAGTCATATATTATCTATTTAATTTTTAAATATTAATTAAAGCAATAAATTAAGGGATCATTACCTTAAATAAATCAGAGTCAAATATCGATTTTCAGGAATAAATTCGTGACGTAGTGTTGAACTGAAATATTATTAAACAACAAAATCAACGTACTTGATAAAATTTATTCATTTCAGTCTAACATAACTGGTAAGAACATGTTTAGGTTGTTGGAATTTATATCCCACATTCGTTAAAAGAGGGCAGGATCATGAGTATATCAGTGATGACAAACATCTCATGAGACTTTTTGGATGTAGGTAGATCGCCACTGTGTACTCTCCAGAAGATGAAACTGAAAGCAAAGACATGCTGGACAAGAAATAGTTTTAAAGAGTGGTCCAGTACAATTTGGCTTTTGTCATGCGAGTTTGAAACAAGAATCAAAGATCGGTGATCCCTAGGCAAGTTTTTGTTTCATTTGATCATCATTAACTTTTACTTGTTCCATTTTTTCTACAAAGTGAGAGATGACGTATTCATTCATATCGTAACCAATCTTCTTATCGTAATTTTCGCTGAGTTAAAGCATAATTTCTGTCGTATCTTTTTGTTTCTAAACACCCATTTTCATTTTCTTCTTCTTCAAAGTATTTTCCATCCCTGAAAATGGCGGGAGTTAATCCTCCTTTCGGGTAAACAAATGAACGTCAAGTGTTCGATGAAATGCCTCATCCAAGTATTTATAGAAGTATTTGAGACAAGGAGGATAAAATTGATTATCAAGAATTAGAATCATTAATCTTAAAAATAAATAAAGAAAGAAAGAACACGAGGGTAATTATTGGTTAAGAAAAATGTAGTTACTTGTATTTGAAATGCATGAATGGTGAAATGATTAATGTGGTGAATGATTATCTGGATTTGAAGTTAAGATTGTTTATATGTAGAACACTTATTTGTGTTTGGAGTACATGACTTGCTTATTGGTGAATAACTTTTTTGGTGTGCATAGAATGATTATGAGAAACAAATAGTGAATATAGGGTGAATGAAAAGTGCTCAGGGAAGAATGAATAGCAATTACGTTAGAGAATTATTCTTATTATCCTTACCTCAAACAAAGCGTTCAATTTTTTTTTATTTGCAATCAGGAAATCGAAACTTTGCTCTACTATATCTAAGGTAACCATGTCCATCCCTAGGGTAAGCACCAAGAAATATCGAAGAAATGGAAACATCAGAAGTGTCTACAAATTAATGTCACATATGAGTTTCAAACTTGAGATCTTGAAGGAGCACATTTTCAAAACTCAAACCTTCAACTACTATGCCACCCCCTAGAGGCCGCAATGAATTCAAGTTTTTGAAAAACGAAAGTGAAGTGTTTGATAAAATGGCCCATCAAAGCGTTAAGTTCATAGACATCATTGGCATCAACGTTTCTTTCTCCTTGTACAGGCTAGGCTACATTTAGAAAGGGACTTCATTTTCACCTTTCTTTCTTTTGTTGTGATATGAAATTGAAGGCGTTATCTGCAAGAATTCTGCCCATTATGTCATCCTCAATATAAAGGAACTGAAAAGTTTATCTATGTTTCTCTCACTTCTTTCAACTCCACAATGAACAATGTGAGGAAGGAGAATAGCCAACCGAGCAGATCAAACACATGGGTGTCTCAGAATTCGTCTGATGTGAATCTCCAACACAGTAGAGCCTCTCAATCTCGCAGGTATTCTCCAAGTTTGTGCAACTGCGTAGGGATGGGATCAAATGTCTCCAGATCTAGACAACAACGATCGCCTCAAATGCTTGAATCGAAGGTACACATTGTTAGTTGATATAATTAAATTTAACCCAATCCATCAATTTAAACTCTGGGGCGTTTGAATTTTGGGGTTGATGAGAGGAGAGGAGAGGAAGAGGAGGAAAAAGAGGAAACTGAATGATTTGGGGATATGAAATATTTGTTTGGAGATTAGTGTTTTAGAGAGGAGAGGAGAGGTTGGAAAAACTTTTTTTGAGATTTGTATTTAGGAGAGAAGATGTTTATTTTAGATGAAATTTGGTAAAAAGTGATTTGAGGTTTGATGGGATGTTGGAGAGAAGTTAAGGAGAGGTTGAAGAGGAGTTGCGAAGAGGTTGTGATGTACTAAAAACAAACAAAGAATTCAACCTCTCCTCTACCTCTCCTCCAAATCCAAACATCCCTTAACATTTGGGTTGATTGGCAGTTTAACATAATTCAATATGATATCATAGTAGGAGGTCTTGAGTTCAAAAGTCTACTACATTTCTTAATTTTCTAAGGGAGAGAGAGTGTTAATTGATATAATTAAATTTAACCCTACCTATCGACTTAAACTTTTCGGTTGATTACTAGTTTAACATCATTCACCTATCTTCTCATTAGATTACTGATTTTGGCTTATATTTTTCTTTAGCTGCCTGCAAGTTTGCTAGAAATTAAAATGTTTCAGAGTCTTATTGTCTGTGTTAATTACAGGGATTAATATAATTCAAAATAGTTAAACTTTGATGTGGTTTAGAATGATCTGGTAAACAGTAAAAAATGTGGTTAATTTTGAGTACAGCCATTGAGGGGTGGGTGGAGTTTTGAACCTTCAAAGGAAAGGAGTAAATGCCCATGTTGGATTGTAAAAGGTTTTCATTAACTATTTTCATTAAATCGTACAACAAAATTTTCATAGGGGTGAAAAGAGTTTGTATTATATTCGCAGCATCATTAATTCCCTGTTTCTTTAAAGCCTCCCTTTTAAAGTTGTTTTTTTTCTCTTTATAATATTTGTGAATGTCTGAAGTTTAGGCAGACTTTGTTTCTTCTTACGAGATATACTGTCTCACCTTACAACATTTATGTGTCTAAGTTATTTTGTAATTATTTTTAGGCATTCGTTTGCTAGGTTTGAAGAGTTTTTATAGGGTCTTCCTTTGTTTGTAGGATCTCTTTTTTATTTCCACGTTCTCCTGTTCTTGTATTTTTCATTCTTATGTTGATGAATACTTAAGTTTTTATTAAAAAAAAAGTTTAGTGACAAGTCATTTTGTGATTGGTCTGTACCCTTGCGATTATTGGGTTAAAATATTCTACTGTTGCTCTCTCGCAAAGCTTTCATCATGATTTTTTTTAGAAACTAGGAATTGAAGCTTCACTCTTCTATATTTGAGGCACCACTGACTTATTTCTAGGTTGTGGCACCAAGATATATCAAAGAGTTTTTTAGTTTAAATGTTCCCAACCATCTCGAACTAAGAATATCCAAGAGAGCATACCTCAAAGTTTGTAGCTAATCACTTGGGCTGCCTCTCCGAAACCCTAGATTTTTCTTTTTTCATTTCCAAAGCACCTTAGAAACAACATGAAAAGTAAGAAAGTGAAACCTTTTTTAGTGAGAGAGCAACAGTAACGTCCGCGGTTAGGAGAGGTACATGAATGAACCTAATCCACATTCAAATGAGAGAGATCTTGGGGATATAGTCCCACAATTAAAAAAGGCTTAAAATAATTGGTATTTACTACCTACACCAACTGGGTGCATATTCCTTTTCGGTGCACTATTGTAGGAACTTCTCAGTTAAGCGTGCTTAATTTGGAGTAGTCTTTGGTTGGGTGACCTTTGGAAAAATTTCCTAGATGCATGTGAGTGAAGACAAAACACATTCTGAAAAGACCCGTATTGGTCTGTGGGGATAGTTTTCACTCTTAGAAGCAGTAATTTGGCTACTACGATATCTGAGATAAAGTTGTGAGTCGCTCCACTGTCGACGAGGACCACCACCTCCATGCCTTTAATCGAGCCTGTAATCTTCAACGTTTTCGGAGAGCTAAGTCCCATTAATGAGTTCAACGATAATGACGCTATCTCCCTTTCACAATCCTGGCCTTCCTCCTGTAATTCAGAGGGCTCAGCTGAATG
>JBBMEG010000035.1:0-10286 GCA_037832605.1 Cyclanthera cordifolia
ATTATGAATTTAAAGCATGAAATGATTTGAGGCATGATAGAGTAGATTTTAATGTTATTTTATCGTTTTCTGGGTACCCCTGAACTATATTTATGTTTTATTAAATTGTTTCAATAAATACAAAGATATTTAGCATGTCTCCATAATTTTAGTAAATGATAATTCATGCATAAGAGGTTAAGGCCTGGATTAGACTTTGTGTTGGGTCGGGTCGTTACAATTAGAAATCCCCAAGTCATATGAACCGCAATTTATACAAACTAAAAATGACTGGAATTTCAAAATTACAAAAAATATAACCATAAGAAACCCTATTCACATGAACTAAGAAAAAAATAACAAAAATAGAAAATGTAAAATCATAAAATGGTAAAATAGATCAAATGAACCATAAAAAAATCACAAAATCTATAATGTAAGATATTAAAATAGAAAAATATATCACAAAAAAAGGTTTACAAAAAGAGCACTTACGTCTGAAATTAATACAAATGAATTTGAGAAGAATAGAGGAACTTGAAGTACATTGTACCTAAAAAATGAAGAGCATAAAATATAAAGGACTCAGGTTCGAGAATTACCCAATGAAATTGAAGCTAGAACAAAATGTGCAACACCCTCGAAAGATTTCGAGCTCGAAAATGTGAAGAAAAGAGAAAAAGTATAGGTAGAGAAATTGTTTGGGCCGAGAACACAAGGTGAGTAAGAATGGAGAAAATGGGGGAAATGGATTGCCTCATGTTTTGAGAAAATTAATGATCGAGAAAAAATAAGTAGGAATAGATGTTGGGCACTTTTGATGTCGAGTTGCCTGTCATCTGTTTGCCCGACAGCTAGTCTTTTTCTGACATCATTTTGGGAAAACAAGTAGGAATCGATGCGAAAAACTATTGATGTCGGGCTGCCCGGCAACTATTAGCTTGACATTTTTTCTTTCGACATTATTTTAGCTCATCATCTAAAGCTTCATGTTTTTTATTTTCAGTTTTTAACCAGACATCAATATTGAAATTGTAGGGAGAAATCGGTATAAACTAACTCTTCAGTAATAATATATTAGGTATAAAAATGACCCTTAGCGACTAAGCGTTTAACAAACTTGAATTCTCAAAAACGTTGCATTACAATATATCTAACCACAAACTACCAAGTCATTGCTAAACCAAACTCACAAACTTTATAAAATCAGAATTTTACAAACGATAAACGTGCACATAATGCTCCGAAATACAATAAATCACTTCCATATCAAACATGAAAGAGTCTAAATGCTTATAAACATGCCACAAAGACTGTATGCAATATAGAAGTTCTTAAATGAGGTTTCATGAGAAGAACACAAATGGAGAAAGAACATCTATCCCCTCTTCTTATATGTAACCACAAGCAAACAAATTTGCATCAAAATAAGAATATATAATACCTTTTAGGTTAGACTTAACCACAATTAACCATTCACAATCAACAAGCTCACAAATAATAAATTTCTAAGGGAGTATCAAAATTCAAAACAGCCGAAAGATAAATGCCAATTTTCAGCATCAAATTTTTTCCAAATTGGCCCTTACAAGAACAACTCTTGGAAAACAAGGCCTCATAATTCTTCTTCTCAATTTTCATCTCTAATTCCCTAGATCTCAAAGAGTCCATGACTAATTCTAGGGATAAATTTTTTTTTCCATACTTAATGACTACCTTAAATTTCTTTGTAATTTTTGGATAACTAACTTAGAAGAATCAAGCTTTTTACCTAGAATTGGCCAAATCACACCAAAATGTTGAAGTAAACAAAAATGGCCCTAATCTCAACTTTTCAATGGCTAAAATCTCACTGACCATCAAATTTATCCAATTATAATTTTTCAAAGACGATGACAAAGATTTCATCAAATTGAAGGGATTAATAGTGATTGGATCAAACGAAATTCCAAATTTATGAAAAATAATCATAATAAGTTCAACCAATCACAATTCACCTGAAATCACAAAGCTAAATGCAGTCTCATATTTTCCCTAAACTAACATGATTTCTCTCAAATTCAAACCAAAATCAGAATAACAAAGGAGAAGAACAAACAAATAAAGAAGGAGATGGTCGAGGAGAGAAGAAGAAAAAGAAACTCAATTATAGTGGTTTGGGAACTAGTCCTATATCCCTTATCCAAATTGCAGAGATTATTCTCATATTCAACATTATAAAACTTCAAAGGCACAAATGGTGGCCATCTAATTTTTCCTCAAAAAATAAGAAACTTTGATGAGCTTATATAATGCTCTACAAAACGCACTCCCAATTGTTAAAAAACCCTAACCAAAATTCACCCCAAGGTAAATACAATTTAACGTGTTGTTAAAAACTGAAGTATGATTCATAATTAACAAGCTCATCGGTGGTCCTCGATCTTTTAGGGGAGGTTGATGGGTGCAAAGGCTTCATTCAATTTTAATGTGGTAAAGAGAAGGCAATAGTGAGGAATAGTAAATAATACGTAGGGTATTAGAAATACAGATAAAATATTGTTTAAATTGGTTAATTAAAGAGTAGATAATGGGTTTATAAGGGAGGGCAAACACTCCACTAATATAAAGTCTTTTGAATGAAACAAAAAACAAAGTCATTATAAGGGATATAGGCAGAAAAAAAAATCATGAAACACAACCGTGTACGTCATAAAATTACAGGGATCCTCAACATACTCTTAGGGACAATACTATCAATTAATGCTTATTCTTGGAATACTTAATTGAGTAATAATATAGTCTATTCAGAGGTTACAATATGCTTCCAAAAGCAAGCATAGTGTCATAATAGCACTTCAGAGATAGCATGATGGAGATTGTGCGACACTTGTGCTCTAACACGGCGAGCAAGTCAGCTGAACCAAAATGACAGAGCCGGTGGCACAACAGGTGCAACCTGTATCACGGGTGTGGTGAAAAGGTTTTCGAAAAAAGGGAGAAAGAGGGTTTTAGAAATTCTTTTGTCTTTGAAAGCTATATGACAAGATACGATAAGGCAGATATCAACATTTACATCTATCATATAATAACTTGGTAGAAATGAAGTTTCAAAAAGTCACACCCCCTATAGTATATTTTGGCACATAACTGATGTGACACCCTTGCAAATGAAAATGGCGAGTAGTTAACACTTATAATAAAATGAAGGAAATTATTTTAACATGCAATAATGATAAAATAACATAAAAGCTTGATGAAACGGGGTTGAACGTGCATGCAACCATGTGCAACACACATTGGACAAGCATAACATTCACACATAGCTCAGCTAGCACTAATGATGCATTAGCATCTACTCAATCAATGGTTCGAGTTCCCGTATCGTCCTCTGAATAGGGTTTGCTGTCCCCTCCCCAACATTGTACTCAAAAAAAAAAAAAAAAAAAAAACTTCCATCACTTTAATTGGAGTGTTATATATTTGTTTATATATACTTATATGCTAGCTTCTTTCATACATACTTTTTTTAGTGAAATATCTTTTTTCTTTGACAAGAAAATAATTAAAAGCATAAATAAAAAGATCATGGTTTCAGATTATATACCCTAATTATGGTCCAACTCAACAAATGACAAAATATCTTTTCCTTAAGATAAACTTCAATGAAAAACAATAACGAGAGTCGTATTAAAAACCTTCCCAAATATCATGGTGAACTCACTAAATATTGTCAAACAATTACGGAAAAAAAAAACCTCTAAATATTAAAATCTAGTTTTTTGTTTTTCTTATGTTATTCTGACCTCTTCGTATTTTGTATATACTTAGAATCACTTTTATAGGATTTTTTTGGTTAACTAAAATTCATTTTATTAACCTTCTTTAACTTGATCATAGTATATATTTTAATAATAATAATAATAATAATAAAATTTTAATTTCAAAATAATAAATTTTGGTGTTGTGGGTGAAATTATCTCTGAAGTATCCGGACAAGGCATAGGCCCTCCCGAAGAGCACCCGAAGAAGTCCGACCCCCTCTTAAGGAGCAGCTAGATAGAGATCGTGCTGAAGGTGGAACTTGAGGCCGAGGTCGAGGCAAAGCTCGAGGCCGAGCTCATGGCTGAGCTCGCAACAAAAGAAAGTCCGACCCTCCCCTTAGGGGTCCGGCCGTGGGTACCTAGCCCCCTGGACAAGACCATGTCAAAATCTGATCCTTGAAGGGACAGTAGAGGGCAAACACCCGTAAGGGAGAAAGGCGTGGATGTTAGGGCTCCTCTAAGAGCCAACCGAGTCTAAGTGACAACTAGATCAGCCGAGAACGGCCAGGAGTTACACCGAAGGTGAACACCCCCTTTTAGGGGTGCAAGCCATGAAGGTCCTTATGGACCGAGCCCAAAAATGGATCCCTGAGGGGATGGTTGAAGGCGAACACCCCCCTAAGCGCGGAAAGTTGTGGAGGCCAAAGCTCCCTTAAGAGCCGGTAGAGTCCAAGTGAGAATTAGATACCGCTGATAACGGCTGGGAGTCATGCGGAGAAGTCTTACTACCTGGGGAGGGGGGGGGGGGGGTCAGCCATGGGAACCAGGCCCCTAGACGCTAGTGTTAATGTCCTGCTTAAATGGCAAACATTACAGACGATTGACCATTAAGTCGCCTTTAGTGAGTTGCAGTGGTTACACTACCGGCTGCTATAAAAGTCAAAACGATTCACATTTCTCTTTAAGCCAAATCAATCCAAGTCGGGCTAAAATAGGCTGCTAAGCTCTGTAAGCCCTTGTTAAGCTCTCAAGATGTCTTTAAACACTCTCTAAAATCCATTTACTTACTTAGGCATCAGTGGTCATGTGGCTCACACCACACCGGTGTGCCTAAATTTTGTTTTTTTTTGCAGGCTTCTCGTCTTCGGTAAAACAAATTGTACCGTTGATCTCAACTGACCATTTATCGGGATCAACACTTGAAAAGTTTTTTGTTTAGATGTTGAAAGACAAAAAAAATGTGTAATATCAAGTCTATTTCTTTCGTGCCAAAATTTTACAAATATCCTTCCTCTTTTCTTTAACCATGGGTATTAAGGAGAATAGTCCATATCTATAAATTAGACGGTGAAGACTTCTGTATTAATTCTACTTGAAAACTAATTGTGTATTGAAGAGAATAGTTAAACTATCTTGAAGTCTCTTGATCATAATTGTAACTGGATAGATGAATATCTCTAATATTAATAAACTTCTAAAAGGATGCTAATCAAAGCACCTTCTGTTTCATGCCGTATTACTTGATAATGGTAAAATTATGAGTTTTATTGTCAATGCAAATATTGATAAATAATAATAGAAAAAGCCCCTAAAACCATTAAAATGATTTAATATTTATCCTTTCGTTCATAAGGGTAAATAAGAAGCCTAAGTACCCATCATAACATTTTAAGAACAAAACATTAAACACAAAACAAAGTAACTTAATAACTAATATTGCCAAACACCCTTTACTCTTTTTAATTGTAGCTCACTCTACTACCTGCTACAGAAACGACAGCAAAAGTAGATTTCAAACAAGAACGCAACTCGAAAGTCTCAAACTTTTATGGAAGAAGTTGCCTAACATCTTAGTAGGGAGGTGGAGGTGATTTGTGAGTGAAACGATCTGGCCATTGGCTCCCCGGTGGTTTTATCCTGAGAACTCGTCTAAATTTTGTCTGATAAAGAGAAGGCAGTGGTTGAGGGTTAGTAGCTAATATGGAGAGGAGGGTTAAGAAACTGAAACACAAAATGAATAATGCCATTCCAAACTTCATCTTCTTTGTTTGGTTTTTTTTTGTTTTTGTTTTTGGTGTGTCTTTTAATGAACTTCTTTGAATGAGTACTGCTTTTATAATCCCTACACACGAGTTATTGCGCTGATTTGTTTAGTCGTTAAAGGTGTATGGTGACTATGAAAGTTCCATTGATTTTCCTACCTAATGTAGATTTCAAATTTCTTCACCATTTCGCTTGGAGCTTCCTTTTAAAATTATTTGTTGTGGATGGATGGTTCTAAGTCTTTTCATAATGATACAATATTGTTCCTTTAAACTTATCTTTTGACTTTGTTTTTCGTCATCATATCTAAAACATCTCTTAAACTTAGCCTTATGAGATTTTCTTTTACATATTCATTAACACTAAGTATTGTTTGCTAAAGAGATGTTTAATCTTGAGAGATATGAGTATGGCGTTGTTGTATACCTTTTTCTTGGATTTTTTACAATACGCATGAAAAGATGTAAGGAAGTAGTACGTTCAAAGCATTACGAAAGAAGCATGTAGACTAATTAAATTCAAATCATATCCTAGTCGGAAGCCTTTAAGTTTGGTGTACTAACTTTAGTTGAATTTCTTTTGTATTCTGTTTAGGAGAGAGTGTGCCAAATAGTGTGAGTAGTATAATGTGTGAAGAGGATGTTTATGTAATTGAAGTCGATGAGAGAATTTTGTATGGTTGTAACAGCTTTCCACATAATGAAATACATGTGGTTTTTTCTCCAATTTTATAGTTTGTTCACGTATATTCTTGTGTTCTATTTTTTTTTTCTTTTAATTTTTGCATATATTTATTAATTATTGATGGTGTAATTTGGAAAGGTTTTTCCTAATACTTTCTACTTATAACCGAAGGAAACTTATTAATTACAACCAATTATTGGTTGTAATGGAGATTTAGTTTGGTTTCTCATATTTGTTTGGTTGTGTTGTGCTTGAATTCTTAATTGTTAGTTTGCTTGTTGATTTTCTTAAAAAAAAAAAAAGGAAGAATTAGACAAGAGAGGTCGTTATTTATTTATTTGTTTATTTTGAATGGCAACCAACAAAAGAAACTAAAGAAGAGCAGCCACAACTCAACGCTGGGGAGCGCAACCCACGATAAATCTTGAAAATAAGCGCCACGAATCTTCATAGGAATGTCCTACATCCAATGGTGGCTAACGTTCTCTATGGCAGCCAAATGAGCAAGGTCGTGCGCGAGAGTACTGGAATCTCTAGCTACCACACCACGAAAACAACATTTCTCTAAGACCATTTGGAGTAGTCAACACATCGTCCACAATAAAAAGCCAACTTCAGATCTACAGAGTGAAGTGTTATGAAGTAGTCCCACCAATGGAGAAAAATCAGATTTCACCTCAATATGTCAAAAACCCAACTCACAACTGACTTAATGTCGTCACGAATTACAATAGTCTCAACAATTTCTGTTTTCATTAGACCCAAAATCGCTCTACACGACAAAAATAACACCTCTCCCTTTGTATTTCAAACAATGACTCATATACCACATATTTTCCCTTGTTTGTTGATAGCAGCATTCGTATTAATTTTTAGAAAACTGTGGGATGGAGGCTCCAGATACCTTCCAACTCCACAGAGGCAACCCACTCTTGACTGGTTTGATATGCAACAATTAGTCGTACAAAATTTTTCCATATATTGAACAAAAAAATCCCAACCATTTGTTGAACGAACACAAGTCTGTTCACAACACAATTCCTCAAAGACATTAACGCAAACATTCCTATTATTCAACAATATTTTCCAACACATGAATGCAAAAACATCAAAGACCGACGTTAAAAATCCATAAAAAAACCACAGTAATAAATCAGCAGTTTTAGTAATCTGGTAAAAAACGTCCAGCTGATAAAACGGTGTAGTACCCAAGACATCATTACTCGTTTATGCCTCCAAATAGCATGAAGAGTAGTTTCAATGTTTTTACGACATATAGGGCAAACCAGACCACACTGAATACCATGCTTCTGGAGATTAAATTGGGTGGGAATAAAATTATAGTAAACCCTCCAAATGAAATTCTTCACTTTACATAGTATACCAAAACTCCAAAATTTATTTCACCATGACTTGATTTTACCCAGTTGAGAAGATGAGGGATTACCCAGATGAGGAATTAGATAAAGGACCATTTTGAGGAAGAATTTTTTTTATTTGTTATTTTATCTAATTATATTTGATGATATATTCGTGGAATCAATCTGGCTAATGCTAATTTATAAATTATCTTTATAGAAGTTTTTGTACTTATTTTAGAATTATGAATATATTTAACAATCAATGACTTGTATTATAATCAATGAAATATGTTTGGCTTCTACGTGAATTGTATGTTTATTTTTTAAATGCACAAAAATTTACGGGTTTAAAGGTTGCGGCTTTCAAGTAAAAGGTTGCCAATAATTATTGGATTGATAGGTTCAGTTGGATTGATAGGTTTAGTTGGAATGAAAAAACGAATGAAGCATTGACATGTTTATTATAAAGTAATTGTCATGTTATGAAAATTTTAGATTATCATGAAATTTAAATTAATTGTCATGATATACCCTACTATGACAATTTAAAACTATCATGAAACTAAAAGTCAATTGTCATGATCTATTTTATTTGACAATTTTAAACTATCATAAAATAAAAATCACAACTATCATAATTGTCATGAAATGTAGATCATGACAGTTTAGAATTTTGATTAATTTGGAAAAGGAACCTAACTTCATGACAATTTAACACTGTCATGGTAACAAAAATAAAAATTGCAAAACTAACTTGCTTTATGACAACAACATAGATTGTTTAAACCATATATCTCAAAGATTCATGACAATTTTTAAATGTCGTGAAAATTCTTCTATGATAGTTTTAAATTGACTTATATTTTATTTCATGACATTTTCATTAAATGTCATGAAATACATACCATGACACGCGATAACATGACAATCAATTCTGGACATATATTGTCATAGAATGACAATATTATTGTAGTGAATTTAGATGGATCCATTTTGCTCGACACATAAGGCTCGTTTGGCAGCAAAAAGGTTTCATTAGACTACAGATATTGACTATTCTAAAACGTACACGCCAATGGTTTATTAGTTTTCCATGCTTGCATCTCAGTAGTTGCACCAACAATTTTGTCAAAATTTACATCATCAATTGCCCGATGGATCATATAATGAGGAATGTCTTTTGATCTTTCTCTCTAGTATTTTGCAAAACTTCTATTTGATATTGATTTTAAACTGCATAATTTCCAGTCTTATCATAGCCTCTTTTAACAACTTTCCAAGCATCTTGTGAACCAAGTAGAGCATTCATTCGAATACATTAACTACTATAGTTTTTTTCGCCAATCGAGACACTTGGAATGGAACCATATTTTTATTTTTCATATGCTAAAATAATTATCTTCTTTCAAACAGAAGCTCTAATACCATTTTGTTAGAAGAGTGGTACAAACACTAACAAAACAAATAATTCAAAAGAATAATATTTCACTTGTATTGAATAACTTTTCTCTCAAGGTACAAATTTGATTCACACTTTTCTCTCAAGGTCACTTCACTCTATTTGGTACTTATTTGTTGCTTGATGCTAAATATCTCAACACATAATCCACATCCTATTCATACGACTCTATGGAAAAGTCTAGATGCATAACTCACAATGTAGATCTAATTCTCATTCTAACTTAGGGTGTGTTTGAGTCACCAACAACAAAGGAGGAGAATGGGACGAAAATGATTTCCAGTGTTTGGACCACTAAAAATATCATTCTCTCCATAATCATGTTTTTCCAAAATCAATTTTTTATTCTATTCCTAACTACTTTGTATTCTTTCTAACAATTTTTATTATTCGAATAACAATTTTCCACTCGCATCATATAGTTGTTTTATTTTCCTCATATCGTTTGCTTCACTCTAAAAAGAATTAATCATTCTCCTCCACCTAAATATAAACAATCATTCTTCCCATAATCATTCATATTCTCTTTCTCATATTTTTCTCCTAATTCTCATTACTCTAATTGTCATTCTCATTCCCTTCTGTTCCCTAAACACATCTTTAACGAACACATAACTTTCATGTGATACATAACCCTCTCAAATTAAAGTACAAAATTTACATATATTTATTTTCTAAACTTGTGAAAATTAGTTTTCGTAACTTACTTCTTAAAAACGATTTACTTTTTAACCATAAGAGGCATTTTTTTCTTTTTGGATTTTCAGTTTGCTCTATTGACTGTGAGTGTGAATGCATTTTAATTGTTGTGGTTGATATCTGCTATAAAGATGTAGGAAAATTATTAAAATAAACTGAGAGTTGGTTGATTATTTTTTTATTATTATTTTAAGGATATTCTGGGATGAAATTATTATCTCTCCTACTAATTTTTTTACAGAGACATTTATTTGAAGTTTAAAATAAAGTAGACATCTTTTAATTATTAAAATTAAAAAAGTAGACATTTAGTATCAT
>JBBMEG010000036.1:0-10286 GCA_037832605.1 Cyclanthera cordifolia
ACAGAAAAATATCCACATTGAGACTCCTACCCCTATTTCTTTCCCAACACTCTTTAATAATCTCCCTACACTCCTCACGCATCGCCCAACTATCCTCAAATCTTAACGGTTTATCACCCCTCTTAACCCTACTAATAGCACCGCCAACCCAACTAAAATCAACAATAATAGGTCTATGATCCGATGAAAGAAAATTCCTATGAGCCACAGAGATTTTACCAGATAAAGCAATAAAAGAAGGGTTAGCAAAGTACCTGTCGAGACGACATCGAGTGGCAAGCTTGTCTTTTTTGTTTTTGATCCATGTAAAACTCTCCCCAACGTATCCCAGGTCGATGAGCATGCATTCGTTGATTACTTCTCTAAAATCTTTCATACCTGACTCACACCTGTTGCACCCAAAACTTTGCTCCTCAATGTCTGTAATCTCATTAAAATCACCTCCAATGATCCAAGGCAAATCATGAGCCTCCCTCAATCTTCTAAGCAGATCCCAGGAGTCTTTTCTTCTAGCAAGGACAGGATTCCCATAGAAACCCGTAAATCTCCACCAACAGTCATTGTTCTTGATAATTGCATCTATATGCCCCTGAGAAGAGGAACTAATCTTGACATCCAAAGAAGAGTTCCACAAGAGTATCAGGCCTCCACTAGCCCCGATACTCGGCACACACCAACAGCTATCACAATCAACCAACATCTTAATCCTATCAATCACTACACCACAACTTTTTGATTCGCTTAAAAAAATAACTTGAGGTCTACAAACGAGCACTTCATGGCGAAGCGCCCTCAACGCCCGGGGATTTCCCAACCACCGAGCATTCCAGCATAAGATTTTCATTGCGTCCGGCGAGACTGCTCAACAGTCTCCGCCGATATCCCGCTGAAACTTTCAACGTAGTCAGTTCTTCCTTTTTTGCCACTAATTTCAAAATCCTGCCCTTCCATAGCATGCTTATTCCCGCAGCGAATGTCTTTCTCCTTTTCAATATCCATATCATTCCCCTGGTTATATCTATCTCTTGCTCTTCTTTTCCATTTCGTAACTGGTTTGATCGAAGTTAACCCAACAGTCTCAGAATCGGTTTCCTTCCTTTCCTCCTCCCCAGCTTCCTGAATTTCCAATTCACAATTATGTTTCTCAGCTTCCTCAATTTTTCGGTCCTTTTTCAGGCTAATAACTGAATTCAAGCAACCCACCCTGTCCTTACAGTTATTTTCTTTGAAACAATTCATGGCATCGCCCAATAATTTCTCCCTACTACTTTTCAAATTCCTTTTTTCAAAAAATCCATCACTTTCCAACAGACCTTTCAATTTCAGATCCAACAAATTAACCATGTTTTTTCCTTTATCAGCTAAAAAACCCAGATCCAGTTTAGCTGCACAATTTAAGCCCAGGCCCATGTCTTTTTCCCCACTCTGGCCCTGTTTATCCATATCCAACTCCAACAGCCCACTTTCCTTTCTAGCCCAAAACTCCCCCTCTTTTTCCAGCTCAAATTGCCCATTCTTCCTTTTATGAAAAAAATTCGGCCCAACTGTACTGCTGCAGTCCAGCCCAATCTCTTTTTCCAGCTGTCCAACCAATTTAAATTGCATCCCATCTATTCTGCCACCTTGACCTAAATACTCTAACAACGCCGTTCCCTTTTCCGTTTTTTCTGCAGCCCCCTTCTTCGATTGTGACGTTTTTTCCGAAAACAGCTTCACCGTACCCCTGTTCAGACTTGCTTCAATTCCACAGATTCCGAATCCTTCTTCCACGCATGCATCTCCCATCTTCTCGCCGTCCTTTCTCTTTTCCCCAAAAATTAAGTTGCGGTCATTGACCGTTGTAATTCTACACGAGTCGCCAAGCGTATTCCGACTCAGTTGTTGCTGAGTCATGCCCGGATCTGCCTGTTCAATCTTCCGAGTTCCAGGTAATCTTTCTTCCTTATCAAACTGCTTCTCTCTGGATCCCCCCCCCATATTGATCGGAATCCGCTGCACCACCTTCCCCTTCAAAGACCTCCATAGCCTCTTTTCCAGACTTCTGAGATCTATTTTTTCCCCAATCTGTAACCTTTCTTCCTTTCCCTCCCGCTAGCTGACCATTAAAAAAACCTTGGTTCCTTAATGGACTTTCTTCCCTGAGAATTGCTCCGAAAGGCCATGGATTTCCTTCCTCTATCACCACAAAAGAACAATTTTTAGCATTATGACCCACTCTCCCACATCCCCTACAAAAATCAGGAAGTTTTTCATAGGAAATCCGAACCCATTTTTCTTCAGCCGAAGCACCGCACTTTATTTTGATACCTCTTCTCAGTGGCTTACGAACGTCAATGCAAACTCTAATACGGATGAATTTACCCCTGTTTCTACCATCCCCTTCTCGATCCCAGTTTACAAACACCCCCAGCATATTTCCCAATCTTCGTGCTCCTCCCTCCGAATGACACGCCGGCGGGACGTCGTGAAACCGAATCCAGAAAGCAGCTTTATCAAATTCCATCTCCGAAATTCTCCTTTCACCACTCATCTGTTCAAACAACAATAGGGCGTTGTCAAAAATCCAGGGACCTCTCAACACCACTCTTTCTTTGATAATTTTACTAGCAAATGAACAAAGAAAGGTATTGGCCCCAAGCACTTCTATATTCACCATATTCTCAGCATTCCAAATTTTTGGAATTAGCTTCTTGAAAGCATCTGTACTAATTAATTTATCAGTAAACACTTTGCAAACCAAGTCATTCTCCAATTTTTCCTTAACCTCTAGGATTTCCTCCTCTTCCAGCTCAAAAACATCTTCACTCTCTTTCTCTGCCAAAACCAGACCATTCATAAGATTCGCAAAAGCCTCTGCATCCATTGCTCAACACTTTTCCTTCCCCAACTGAGGTCCCTCCTCCTCCCACCTGCTCTACCTTCCCCACGAACTACACCACACACTCCCCACCAGGGACCCCAACCTCCCAGTTTCTTCAGAGAGAAAACCCAGGACCTCAGTTTATAGGAAATTTTTATTATCGTTAAGTTTGAGTTTTGGAAATCTTTTAACCTTTCAAGGTGGGTTTTATAGGAGTTCTCAAAAAAAAAAAAAAAAAAGAGAAAAAAAAAAGTGGGGTTTTATAGGATAGTTTTAATACCTTTTAATAGAGTTTAATTGTTTTAATTTTGGAGAGTCAAGATTAACTTTAGGTCCTAAATTCACCATTTTGTCCATTAGGGTCTTTTTGGTTGATTCGTTCGAGGTTTTGTAGGCACGTTTATTAAGGAGTTATGTATCTCTAAACGTTAGAACTTTTACCTAGAGTTATGTGGTCCTTAATGCAAAGTCAACTTGATATTTACCTGATTATTGAATTTATCAGTTATTGCCTAATCAAACTTGTTGATTTATAGGACGACTTAAACATGTAAGCTATTAGTTATTTATGAGTTGTTGCATCGTGTTGATTGTCTATTGAATGTTCTCATGAGTTATTGTTGTTTAGCTATTGATTGATAATATCAGATGTATGTTGCCTTGAATCCATGATTCCTGTATTATTAAATTATGAACGTGTTAATATTCTCGTTTCTGGTTTCTTAAATTATTACACATGTTAGTTATTATGTGTTGGGAATTGAAGAGTAGGAGCACGCAATTAACGACAGAAGCGAGTAGGTAATTATAAAAATTTTAGAATTAATTCATCCAATTAATTATTCATCGATTAATCTACATGCAACCCCTAGTTCATAAATTGTTATTGGAAAAACCTAAAGTACTTACCGTGTATGATGCATTTGAATTATTCTAATGGGTATATATGTTGAGAAGGTCACGAACAAATTTCTTGGAACCTTCTTAATTAAATCCTCCAATCTTCCGGGCTATGTTTGCAATGTTGCACTCATGGCCGTGAGAAGCTTCTTAGAGAAAATGGGCCGGAAAGAGATTTGACTCTTGAGGAAAAAATGATGCAATTGTGGTTTTTCAATTTGAGAATCCTTACTCTAAATTGAATAGAGGAGTACTTTAAATTAGTAAAATATAATATGTTTAAATATCCAATAATAAAATATATTGAAAAATCAAAGACTTTCCCTTCCCAATTTAAAACATGAATGTCAAAAAAATTTTAACTGTAGTGGTCGACCAAACTTTCATCCTCCACTATTGGGGAGGATTTTTGAATTTTAAAATATATCCCTTTTTTTTTTATTATTTGATATTTATTTAATAAATCACAAAGCCATAATATTTTTAATATATTATTAAATCTCTATAATTAATATATTCAATATATTAATTTTCTACTTTAATAATTATCTAATAATTATTAATTCAATTAATATGTCCAACATATTAATTTATATTCTCCATTTAATAATTATACAATAATTATTAAACCAATTAATATGACCAACATATTAATTTATAATTCTCAAAACTTAATAATAATTATAAAATAATTATTAACCCAATAAGTTTAACATATTTATTACTGAGAACACAATAATTATTTCATAATTATTTATAATTAATTTATCCAATAAATTAATATTTCATCAATAATATTTATCTAATAAATATTAAATTTGATATATCCAATATATTAATTAATTAAGTTTAACTACTAAACTTAATACTTCTATTAATTATGTCACACATAATTAGTCATTGAATTTAAACTTCTCAAATTCATTCTCTTATGAAACATTGTACCAACAGTTATGAGCTAGTGATGGCAACACAAGAGCAACGTTGATGTTTAAATCTATTTAGGATGTTGGTTCTCATTGGATATGCCTTAAACATCACTCTGGTTCCTTGAAAACGCAAGTGTACACTGTTAATTGTATCAAGTAATAATATCTAAGTCATCTCGTAAAGAACTGATTCTTTTAGCTAGTAACATCATATTCTAGTTTGGGTAAAATAAACAAATATAAAAGTTGAGTGAAATAGTTTGGAGCTGCGAAACCATTGTCAATGTGACAAACATTGTCTTAAGTCAAACAACATCAATAGTAACATTCACTATATTAAAACATGCATAGTAAATAAATGGATGCTAAGCAATATTCAGTTCATTAATAAGAAAAATACAAAGATCATTAATTAAGCAATTTGCATGGTAGAAAGCTAAGTTTATATTAAGAATGTGGTACACGTTCATTAGTGGGCTGGCTATGGGGGACCTTGCTTGAACCTACTAAATTAACCAAGCAGTGACCTAGTAACCATCAGTAAGGATCTTTCAATTCACTTCCTTTTTGTCTAAGCGAAGTGAAACAAACAAAAAGTGAATGGTCAGGCGATCCCATGTTAATTAAATCACTTACTTTGTTATCTATAACAACTACCTTACCTTAACTAGTTTCTTGGTTACCACATTATTAAATGAAACTGCAAATACTTAACAGGAAGAATGATGTCAACATTCAGAATACGAAGGGCATTGACCCAAATAGTACAACCAGACACTTCACATAGTGAATGCATGCAACAGTCTATCTAACACTAAACAATCAGGATGCAAGGAACATTTCCAAAAATAGTACGACCATAACCTCTACATAATGAAAGCATACTACTACTAAGCATAAAGTAAAAGACATAAACATAAATAAAAAGAACGTGACATGCATTAAAATTAAAGATTCATAAAAATAAAAAGTTACAATAAATGTTGGTCGAAAAATTAAAGTTAGAAAATGAATAGTAGGAGAAGTTTCTTTCTTATGTGTCGCTCACAAATAATGGTAAAGACTACAGTTGCCTTGCTCTTTGACTACTTGTCAAAGTTAGTCGGATACAATTTCCTCCGCATTCACAATGCCTGCATATATGGAATCAACTCTCTCTCTCCGATTTTCTAGAATCCAATAAACATTATTGACTTTCACATAGACTTTAAAATTTTGCGACATTGGTTTGTTGAATGATGCTTTCGTTTTATAGGGCAAAAAAATCTTTATTTCTCTCCCCCATTACTCCCACTTCCAAGATTTTAGGATGTTATTTTAAGTGTCATTTGACTTGCTGCCAAAGTATCCTTGCTTGGGCAAGAAATAATAGATCTTAGTCACTCGATCCATCCTTAATCTTCGTCAAAAGATATTTTATGTTTTCTCAGCATTCAACATGACGTGGGTAGAATGCAGCCAATAATGGGAATGCACAACACTTTGTCACTTCTAGAATTTTGTACTGTTATGAGGAATGTGTAAATATTGGGATTATCCTGACTTAGCTAATGCCCTTAACATCTGGATTATGTACTTATTATGAGTGCTCACAAATTTAATGAGTTTTTAGTAATAAAATGTAGAAAACATCCAATATAATGTAATAAAAGTGCAATTTCAACATATTCCATAATTATCATGCTTAAAATGACAAAGTGGTGTATTTAACATAATTATTATCTAATCTCATGCCTTTCTTATGATATTACTCACTAAAGTACATGAAATCTTATTCAATATAAGCTAAATAACTCTCTCATTGGAGAGTTATAAGATACCCACGCGAGTTGCCATGGAGGTTAGTACAATCTCTTTGAAGAGTCGACCAAGTTCAAGTAACACTTCGGACTGTTGCGCTGTAAAGTAGCAATGAAGAAAGGTTACAACAAGAGAGAAAAGATCCTAAGCAGTAATATCTAGAGGTCGACCATAGAGGTTAGAACTGTCTCTCAGGAGTCGACCAAGTATAAGTAACATCTGGGACCATTACACCTCTAAGCAGTAATATCTAGAAGTTACACTAAGAAGATCAGAACCCCTAAATGGTCAGCCATGGAGGTCAAGACCCCCCTAAGGTCAACCAAGTCCATGTAATGTCTAAGATCCTTACATCTCGAAGTTGTAATGGCCAGAAGTTAAGCTAGTACTTATTTTAGGCTTAATGGTTGATGTTAAAAACCGCTGACCATTAAACCATCATTAAGTGAGCTGCAACGATTACAGCTCTGCGTGCTTTAAAAGAAGTCATAAAATCTTCAATTGGGGGGAAGCTATTATGAGCTACTTGATTGTAAGCTAATCTTGATCTATCTCCAAACACTCTCCAAAATACCTTTATGACTTAGGCATCAGGTGCCCTTGCCTTACACCACACTATTGTGCCTAATTTTCAATTTTTACAGGCATCTTGTTCTCGGTAAAATAAGTATTTATCGTTGATCCTAGATGACCATTTTTTGGTGTAAACAATTGGCGGTCTATGTGGACGAGTTGTTTTCTAACCAAAAAATCTAAATCTTTACGCTTTTCAGTTTGAAAATGACGAATAACATGAGTCACAACAACCACATTATTGATGAAGAGTTTGACAATGAGCATGCTTCAAGAAGAGTTGCCACCATAGTGCATGAACAAGATCATGTCAAGAACCATTGATAACTCTCCATTTAGAGAGTTATTTAACTTACTTTTATCAAAAATTCATGAGTTTTAGAAGTTAAATCATAAGAATTGCATGATTTCATATGAAAAATAGGTTGAATACATTACTTTATTAATTTAGGCATGTTGAATATGAGATATGTGGAAAATGCACTTTTAAAGCATATTTTTAATGTTTCTAGCATTTTATTGCTTAAAACTCATCATTGTTGTGAGCATTCATGATTAGCACAAGAATGGAAAGCTAAAGATATCAATGAAGTCAAAATGTTGTCGATGTTGGCTGTATTTTCGATGTTGGCCGCATTCTTATATAGATGCAAAAGTGTCAAAGTTCTGTTGCTGAGAGCATCGACAAAGGGCAATGCATTCCCAATGTTGGCCTCATTTTACCTGCATTAGATTTAAAAGCCGAGAAAACATAAATCATCATTTCAAGAATGGATGGAACCAATCAGATCTATTTTTGTTTGCCTAAGCAAGGATATTTTGGCAGCAAGTCAAAGACCTCCTAAATTAGCATATTAAAACCTTGGAAGTGGTGTAGAGGAAAAAAACAAGGGTTTTTTTCTGGCCTATATAAAGGAACGTCATTCAGCAAATTAGTGTGGTCAATTATTGGTGTTAATGTGAAGATTAATTATTTTTATTGATTTTTGGTAAAATGAGGAGAGAGGAAACTTTCCAAAGGTGGGACATTGCCACTGCACAGGACATTGTAACCAACTTACCTGACAAGAAGTTGAAGTGCAAGATAGCTACCTTAAAGTCCTCTATTGCTATGAGTGACACATATGCAAGAGATTTCACTTACTATTCATTTTCTAACTTCAATTTTATGTCCAACATTTATTGTAACATATTTTATTTTCATTTAAATGCAAGTTTTATTCTTTTTATTTATGTTGTTTATTTTATTGCCTCTTACTTAATTGCTTATGAGTAGTATACTTTCATTATATTGAGGACTGTTTCTGGCGATGTCCCTCGCATTTTGATTGCTTAGTATAGATAAACTGTTGCATGTATTTTTTATGTGAAACGTGTGGTTGTACTGTTTCTGGCAATGTCCTTCATATTTTCTGAATGTAGACAACATTCTTCATGTTAAATATTTGTATGTTCATTTAGTAATCAGATAACCAAGTAAATGGTTAAGGCAAGGTATAGGTCAATGCTTACAAAGTAAGCAAGTTAATTAACAATGGTCGACCGACAATCCACTTATTGTTTACGCTTTGCTTTGGTTAGGGATAAGGAAGTGAAATGAAAGGTTCTTATTGATTTTTATTATGTTCACTGCTATGAAGTTAGTAGGTTTAAGGAAGGTCTCCCATAACCCCCACTAATGAATACGTACCACATTCTTAATGCAGTAGCATCAAAAGAGAGTGTGCTTCGAAAACATTGATATCGATATGTAGTATAAACTTAGTTTTCTACTATGTCAATTGTTTTAACTATCGACCTTTGTATTTTTGTTATTAATGTACTGCATATTACTTAGCGTTCATTTATTTACTTTGCATGTGTTCAATATAGTAAGTATTGCTTTTGATATTGTTGACTAAAAATAATGCTTGTCGCACCTGCATTCCATCCTATTTCACCCACTTTTATATTTACTAACCTACCTAAATCAGAATATGAAATTACTTCAAAGAATCGATCCTTGAGAAAATGACTTGGATTTACTTATTATTTGATACAATTGATAGTGTACACTTGCGTTTTGAAGACGCCAAAGTGATGTTTAGGACATATCTAATGCTAATTGCATCCTAAATAAATTTAAGCATCACCATCGCCCCAGTTTCCCATCAACATTTCAAAAAATGGGGGTGGAGAGTCAGGCAAGAATTGGAACATGTTGATCTAAAGTTCATAGTTTTGAATGAACAAGTGCAAGGAATGGCGGAGAATCTAGGTTGTTTGATGAAGTTAATCAAACAAGCTCGTCCGATTCAGGCTGCCGTCGTTGAGAATCACGAAGTACCACAGGAGGCGATGAGACGAAGACCTACAAAAAAGAAGGTTATGGTGAACAAATTTGTGCCCTTGGTTTGGGACCCTACAGAAGAGAAAGTCCCAACAATCGAGGCTCTTTCCAAATATCAAAGACTAGCCGAACGTCTTCGAATAGACGGTAATGATAGAAGGAAATAGTACTCGGTACACTAGAGAGTCTGTTTCTAAAGTGAATGTCGCTCAGAACACAATTAGTGAGACACAACCAGGCACAAAGAAACCCTCAAATGTTCTTCACCCAACATCTTTTTAGGATCCCAAGTGCCCATGCGACAGGATCAGACTTGGGAACAGTTATGAGACATTTAATCAACCAGCGCCAGAAGAAGGGGGCTTCTAAAGAAGCAGAGAACCAACCTTAGTTGGCCAAATTACATCTTCTCCACTAAAAGCTGGAAGACATGAAGAAAGCATAAGACTAGGACGTACTTGACTTAGAAAATTTAGCCAATCAGGTTGATCCTCCGTTCACTCACTAGTAGAAACCAGACTTTTGATGTTGGTCATATGCCGACACCAAAAATATTTGGTGTTGGTCGAACGATCGTCATCAATACCGGTGTCATTAAAGACATTTAGTGACGGACTCATTTAGTGACGTGCAAAAATCGACACTAAAAGTCTATGGTGTCGCTCATTGGTGTCGGTCATGACCGACACCAAATATCTGTATTTTTTTAAAATTTTGGATTGACCGTCACCTTTTCCCCTTCATTTCAAAAAAATAATAATAATAAATTGAAAGAGCCAGATAAAAATGCTAAAAAATGTACAAAGATACTTGATAATATAGAAAACTTATGCACTCAGCCCATAGATTTGATTCCATAAAGATGATGATGGATATGAATTATAATTACTTGTAT
>JBBMEG010000037.1:18450-45658 GCA_037832605.1 Cyclanthera cordifolia
GTATTAAAAATTAGTAGAAAATGATTAATTTAATATTGTCAAAATATATAGTATGATTCGAGAAGTGTTTTTTTTTTTTTCAACTTAAGTAGGGGACGGATAAAAATCATTCAAAAAAAAAAAAAACTTGTCTACTTTCACTAAAATAATTGTGCATAAACTTGGTTTTGATTTTTGTCTGCTTTGGATATCAATATTAACGATTTTTCAATAATTACATCTAAATCAATGTCCACTAAAAATAAAATCATTTGTTCGATTTTTATTTTATTTTATTTTATTTTATTTTATTTTTTTGTCTATGTTTCAATTAGATTTTTAGTTTCATTTTTTTATTAGCCCAAAACAACATTTTTCATAAATATTACAATATTTATGATGTTCTTACTTTTTTTTTTATTATTCATATTTCACATTTAAATATGTAATTCATCCTATCTCAAAAAAAAAAAAAAAAAAAAGTAATTAATCCAATCTAAATACCAACCCACACACACACATATTAGTACTTATATATTGGGTTTAATTCGACTTTTTGTTGGTTCTTCTATCAAAAATTGAAACTGAATTAATATATTTCAGTTTTCTAAAATATTAAATGGAATGATTCGATATTATTCTAAAATATAGAATATATATATATTGGATCGCTTGATTTTGATTTTCAATTTTTTCTTTCATTCTTACCTGTACATACTTTTCACTTTATTTGTGTGTATAATAATGTGTTATATCTTTAATTTATCAGTAATCTTCCATAAATCAAATCTTATTATTATTTCATACATAATTTTGTGACACATTATTATTCACAAAGATAACGAGAAGTAAACACGAGTTATTTTCTGATCAAGAAAGTTTTGCTCCGAAAGAAATACATTATTGATATTTAGAATATCAGTTGGATAATAATTAAAAAAAAAAAAAAAAAAAACTTGTCTTCTTGTTTATGTAAGGTTTCTCCTGCTTTATACATATATGATATTATTGATTTATAAATTATGTTTTTTTTTTAATTATTATGAACATAATAATATGACATGAAATGATGTCCAGAAATATTCTGCACATAAAAAAGTAGGTTTTTCTCATAATTTATTGATTAATTTTTTTTTTAATTAAAAAAAATAAATAAATCAAGTAGTGGAAGTTTAAAAAGTAAAAGAAAAAAAAGTGAAAATAATATTTATGTTTTATTTTGCCGGCTGGAAAATTCGTATCGTCTCGCTAACCTCCAAGTTTGACGAAGCCGTCCAGACTGTCTGTCACACGTTTTCCTTTGAAATCTGATCGATAATTTAATTTACCCTACATTATAAATATGATTGATTTAAAAAATGTCGAGATTTATTTTTATATGATTCGAAAAAATATAAAATTTAGGTTATATGCTTTAAAAAATTAAAATTTAGTCTCTATAATTTGATAAAATTTATATTTTATTCATGTTTTTTTGTAAATCGTGTGCGAATTAAGTATATAGATATAGTTAATGATGTTTTTTTTTATTCAATCAATTACTTATTCACACAATTATCATTAAACACGTAAATAATTAACTTATACATATTTTATTAATTACCAATTAAGAACCAGTAGACTTTTTTTTAGATTTTATTAAATTTTATGGACTAAATTCTAATTTTTGAAACTAGTAGGACTAAATTGTTTTTTTTTTTTAATCGTAAAAATTAAAGTCTAAAATTTTAAATTATAAATTTTAATTTAGGGTTAGTTTATCTTAAAATTCATAGACTCTAACTAAAATATAACCAAGGTTAAAGTTATGGGTGATATTTGTTATTTTATTATTTAAATTATCACTTTACCATCCGAATATTGAATTTTATAAAAAGGAAACCATCGGTAGGTTCATGCACTCTACCCCCAAGAATATATGCCATTATTTCACTCTATTTCCAATCACATTTTAATATCATTAAATTCTAATCGTTGATACAATTTGGTGTTTTCATATGCGGATATATTCATGGGCCCACCAGCTCTGGGGCCCAATGTGAATTCATATATTGAACAACATGAAGTTTTTTAATATAAAAAGTATAGACCACTCCAACTATGTGTGGGTGTTTGGTACCAGAATTTAAAAGAGTATTTTAAGTTTTAAAAAAGTATTTATTTAATCTTAATTTTCCGAATTAGTTTTCATTGCCATCGTGGGCCCAAAACCTTCAACATGGTGGATTTGATCAACGTCGATTCAGGCCCAATTAACTTTACGGGTTTTACACTCTATTTTCATAAATAATTAAATAAATTAAAAAAAAAAAAAGAATGCGAATATCTATTTTGTCTGTAGTGCCAACTTGCTTCGTGAACTCACTCAATACGAGGAGATGGAAACAGCTCGCCGAACGATAAGCAGTGCCGCGTCAGCGCGTCAAGTTGCACAAGTGGATATATCAAAATTTCCTCACATATAAAATGTCCAAGTTGACGCCGAAGGGAAAGCGTAATAACTTATAAAGTAATAAAAAATAAGCGATGATTTTGAATGATTATAAATTTGTAATTTTTAAATATTTTGTTTGAATTATGATTTTGTAGAGTAATCATAGACAATAATCTTAAAAATTAGTAATTATTAAAAAAGTGAAAAATTGGTTAAAAAAAAGAAACATTATTTTGAGTGGTTACATAATTTATTTGAATGTAATTTTTGTATAAAGTTCATTTGCAAAGTCTCGTTGACAACACTAAACAAACACTCTTAGATAATTTTATATCCAAGTATTTTAGTTCTTAATAACTCAGTTATACAATTGAAGAAGTATAAATGACCTACATACCAACATCGTATCATGGGATTAATGCCCACTTGAATCTAACTTGTAATATGCATGAATATACATTTGAATTAGTGACTAAAACATAAATATATACACAATGTCTCACAAAATACACAATATTTATGAGTGTTTGGATCATCTTTAATGCATCAAACAATGAAACAACTACACCACTGATTCATTCGGTGAATGAATCAAAGACTTGAAGAATCATAAGTTGCACAACTCGACCGAAAATACTTAAAGTTGCATTTATACACAAAATTAAAATTCATTTGGCTTTAATATTTAGATGAAATTCCTCGTTGATTCCATCAAGATGTTATAAACGGTAGGAATTTTTTTTCACTGAGTTTTTAGATTATTTGTTTAATTTTTTATAAAATTATTAAAAATAAACTTTTATAATGGTTATATATAAACGAGTTATTATTACCATTTTTTCATTAAAATCATTCAAAATAATTAATGATATATAATCATTTAAAATAAACCATTCAGAATTATTTATTAAAATATTATTTCTTTCAATTTAAGAAATTATAAGAAAAGTTAAATTAGGGGTAAAATTAGGAGTCAGTGACAGGGAGGGCCAAGATGGAGCCGCCGGATCAGGTGGGCTGGATGAATCATCTGACGTGGAGTGGGACCACAAAGTTAGCACTCCCACCCTCATCGATTTTGCTTTTCAAAACCATAATCTTTCACGATAGGGTGACCGTGACTGTGTCACCCTTATGGTCACCAACCAGTAAAATCACGTCACGTCATGAGCTGATTGAAAACGCTCAACCGTGTTCGCGTCACTATTTAACTTTACAGAAAAAGGACTAGCCAACTCCTTACATTAAAATTAGCCCATTTTATTAAAATTAAACCAAAAATATAAGTTGGGCTTCGGCCCAAGAAAAAAAAAGGTATTAAATTAAATTAATTCGACTAAAATATTGTTGAATTTAAAAGTGGTATATTGATTACATAAAAATATTTATTTTGTATAAAGCCTACTTGAGCCGGCCCAGATATGGCCCATTAGTGTTCCGGGCCATGCAATTGGTTGCTCTCGACCCAAACAAAATCGTCAAAGATGTTCATTGAGGAAGAAGAAATGGAGGGAAAATTCTCCTTCGGCCGAAAGTACAGTTCTCAGCTGAGGTAAGTGATTGAGGAAGAAGAAATGGAGTGAAAATTCGTTTCGATTCAAACAAATAGCTGGAAAGGAAACATGTTTATCTTCTTTTAATTTTCTTGGGCTGCATTCGACTCGTATATGACCGTAGTTTATGCTTTTTTTACTTAATTCTCTTCCAGTTTATGAACTGTCGAGGTGCAGCGTTTTACACCCATGATTGATAGTTGGATCATCGCCAGGTATTTCTCTTGCAGTTTTGGAAATTTTATCAAACACTTTGTAATCGTTTGTTTTCTCTTTGCCTGTTTTATTCAAGTACATTTAGTACCAGGAAAATGGAATCATTATGAAAAATGAGACTATAGGTAGAATGATTAACGCATGCATGATATTTGTATTTAGGGTTTAGAATGATTATGATCTGTGTTTTTAAAAGGCTCCTTCAAGCTTGCATCTAGGCTTAAGGCATTGGTTTAGCAATTTGCCTTGCACATTAGCTTAAATTCCTCATGCTTAGAGTATTTTTGTTCTTATTAACTACGAAATAATATTATCTAATCTTTAGAATATTTTGTAAATATTCTCACTTCAAGTAGGGGTGTTCATCAGTCGATCGGTGTTAGTTTTCGGTAAAAATTGACATCGAACCGTCCATGTCTGTTTACTTGAAAATGAAAAAGAATCGACCAATCGATTAATTCGGTTGGTTTGTTCCGCTAAGTTGGTCGAGTCGGTCAATAAAGTTGGTTAATTCATTTAGTATTATTATATTTTTTATCTAGCATTTGAAAATTAATTTTAATAAAATATCAACTAATTTTTAGAAACACATTTAAAATTAAGTTAATTTTACAATAATTTAATAACAAATCTAAGAAAAAATATATGAACACATTAATATTATATAAAGGATTTTTTATTAAACGATTGAACCGACCAAAAAAGTTTTGGTTTTCTATTTTTCTAACCTACTCTGACCGACATATACATGAAAACCAATTGACCGCCATCCTAAATTCGATCGGTTTCGATCCGTCGAATCGGTTTTCGGAAAATGCATGAATAACCCTAACTTCAAGTATGCTATCTTCTTTCTTTTTGTTATTAAATAATGTTCTCTCGTATTCTCATTTCTCACTTAACCAATTTATTTCACTCACACACTCACACAGGGTACACCTCGAGCTTTTAAAAGTAGTGTTTGTGAGAGAAGAAATAGCGATTATGTACAGAATTAATATGGGTTATTGAGAATGAGAATAGATTATAAGAGAAATGAATAATGATTATAGGGGAAATGATTCAAACATGGACAAGAATATTATTGTGGTTTGATCACACCCCTCATGTTTCTAAGGTTAGTGGGATGATGAAAATTTCGAGTGTAATACACTTCACCATAGTTTAGTCTCATATTGCATTTATTAGTATAGAAACACTCTGTATCCATGTGAAAAGAAATGATAACCCAGATTCAATATTACTTGCCTTTTATGCATAGCACATTCTTGAGTATGCTGGACTAGGAAAAGAAAAGCCGAAGGGCAAGGAGCAAGCACTCGAAGCTTATAAACAATAAACCCCACTTGTATTTATGTTTTAATGTCTGTCCCTATTTTGAATGCTTTGCAGAGTGATTAGAAATGAAGAGTTATTTTGATTAGTTGTAAAGAAGAAATTTTGGTAGATACTCTTAGTCGTGTAGTTGGAATTATACAAGAATACATCGTCGTATGTGTTAATGTCATAGATTAAACCAGGATCCATTGCTGTTTGTGGGTGAATTGAACTCTATGCTATGTTTCTGTAGGAATTCCAGAAGGTCCAACTTTATCAGGCCAAGCAGCAAGAATGTTCAGACCAGGCGCAATTACGTCAGGCTTCACAATTTCAGGGGACTCAGGATTCGGAACTGGAGCTGAAAACGAAACAACAACTGGTGCTGGCCTCACCCCAAGTCAAGTTCCCTTGAATATAATAGTTTCCTTTGCCACTGACTTAGACGTCCCTCGAAATTCTAGATTTCTAAACTATAGGGACTGAACTCAACATTCTTCAAACCATTTACCATTTAATATTTGTACCACTTAGGACCACATTTGGAGGTACACTCAGACCCTACTTTGTTGAGGTAAAGTTCTTTTGAAGCATGTCATTTACAAATTTGTTGAATAAATTGAATAAATGCTCAAGAAATTCTAACCATATTCAAAGGGATAATGCATTTGCATTAATTTTCCTCCTCTCTATAACTGACTTGTTAGATTTGAGATGGGCATGTTTAACATTTAGATATCAATTGATGCAGGGAAGGGTAACCAATTCACTTAAAACTCTCACATAATAGAGTATTCAAATGTATCATTTAGAACCAAACCTAGAATTGATGCACCTCTAAATGTTACTTTATTAGAAATTAGAATATTAAACATTAGTACATTGAAGTTTGTTACAACTACAAATTTAAAGCAGTAATTACAGTGCAACAAAGTTGATGGATAATCGATCTAACTAAAAGTTCGTTTGAATTTTTCCACTCAATTGTTTCTTTTTTAACTAAAGAACAAAAAAGGACAATATTAATATGATGGTTTGGATTTATATAAATAATCATATACAAAAACTGATTTAATTTAAAGTGGGGGCAACAAACATTTGTTCATAAAATTTTGTTCTACCAAAAGTTTAGATTGGTCAAATCTTCAACCCAACCAACTCTTAAATTATTGGGTTGAGTGTTTTTCACTATTGAATTAATTTTTATTAACATGTACATTATCATACATGATGTCACTTGTATGGTTATCAAATAATAGTAATAAATGATCATGTCACTTATATGAGATTTTTTGTTGGTTTATTGTTGAATTGGATTTGCCAATAAAAATTATGGTCACTAACATCTAACTCATGGATTAAAATTTATTTTTATCAATGACAGTTAACTAAAAATTAGAACTAAATAGATAAGGTTCATTTTTTTATTAAAATGAATCAAATAAGTCAACAAGAATTATAGTTAGTGGCATAATATCTCATGAATCAAAATTTCTCCCTCAAATGTCGTTAAAAAAAATGAATTGATTTTTTTTTTGTTAAATAGCATCGTGTTAACATTTTATTTAGTACGAGTATATTAAGAAAGATGCTATTTTAAAAGATATGTCAAAATAATATAATTAAGTGTTTGAATTTTTAATATAAATTTTATTGTTAAAAAAAAAAAAAAAGAATATGTGGAAAATAAAACAAACATGAAACAATGACAAAAGCAAAAAAAAAAAAAACATGAACCAATAACTGCATTCTATGAGGATTGAACCTAAGACGAGATTGTTCAAACAGACAGCCTTTCCACCACACCAAGTGATAATTATGTATAAATTGGTTATGCTGTATAAATATATTTCGGATTGGTTTGGGTTGAACCAAACCAAAATTAGACCAACCCGGACTCGAAACGAAAAATTCAATTCATTTTTTCAAGAGTTGCCGAAAAAAAACTCAACCCAACCCAACCCTTATGACTTGGGTTGGCTAGTCCGGGTTAGTAGGTTCATTTGTACACCCCTCGTGGTTGATTGAAAGCCTGCTCTGATTTGGCCTCAAAACCATCATTTGAACTTCATCTTTGAATGTGTTCTCTCCATCCTTCAACTTCTCAAATCAAGTCCATATGAATACTACGTCTTGTTCATAATCGATCAGGCAAATTAAGCATGCGTACATAACTATCCGAGTAAAAGATAGATAGTAATTTTATCATATAAACAAATTGATAATTTATTCTAAAACCTTGGTTTTATAAAAGCCAAGAAGAGCACAATCTCATTCCACAAATATAAATTTATGATTAGAAAGACATGATGAGCTCAAACCTTTACATAGTACGCATACACGTAATCGATCAAAGGAAAAAAAAAAAAAAAAACATTGGCCTTGTGATGTTACATGTAATAAGTTTAAGTGGACTGTTCAATTCATCAGCTTCTATGTAAAACCTAAGGTTAGGCATCAACTAAGTTAGAGAACTTTAGCATTTCATTCCCCCTCTTCTATTTCCTAAGAGTATTACTCAACCCCCTACCAATACAATAGTCCTCTGCTTTGACTTTTCTCTGTTCTCCTGAATTCATTATATATATATATATATATATGTATATATATATATATATATTCTTGTAGTTTTAGATTTAGGTTAATAGCACAGTGAATACACGTAGTTAAGGAAATTGAGCTTTACATGTATGGCTGCAACTCTATGGTTTCTCTTATAGATTGGCAGAGACAACAAATTTGGCCTCAAAATCAGAACTTTTCACATATGGTCTTTAGATGATGAACAACCCATTTGCAACTTTCTTCTTCTTATAACTAGCAACACTACAGGGTGGACATATGTATTCTAATCCATCAGTTTTTGCATAATCCTGCAAACAATCATATGCACAATGGCCATCATTCATTATGATTCAATCGTAAATACTCGACTCTCCTACTTGTAGGACAGCGAACGTACCTTAAATGCGCCGAGACCCTGCCTTCTGTCGCAACCGAAGTGAGCCCACTCGCCGCATATGCAACAGTTCACCCAGTCCCCTGCTGCGCTACTGTTAAAGCAATCAAACATATCGGTGTAAGCGAACATATGAAGTCTATCCAGCTAAACATTAAGATGAATTGTGAGTCCATTCAGAATTTTTGCCTACTAAAACAAGTGCTCCATTGCAATCAAGGAAATATTTGAGAAAAGAACAGGCAAGAAGTGCACAAACCTATGACACAACAGGCAGCATTCACCATCTACATCTTCATGTGCCAATTCATATTCGAGAAGATACGTCTCGTAATGTCTTTTTAGCGTGTTTCCAACACCCTGAAAAATGTAGTTTTTATTTTCTATCAATGTGAGCACATAATACACCATTCAGGAACATTATATAGCTCTACATTATTTGTTGTGCATATAAACAATTACATAAAACTAAGTGATCATCAGCACAAGAATTGTGTTGTTAGACATAAAAGCCATACAGTCATTCTATTGGTCATGGTGTAATTGCGCATCTTTGAGAAGATCTGTCCTTTCCAGTTAATGCCGTTTCCTACACGAAAGCCACCTCTTGAAACCACCTGATTAGCAGCATCCATTCAGAAATAATCCAATTAGTTTCCAGTACTTTCTATATTCATGATTCTAACTAAGAGAAAGGATCTTACCTCCTTGTACAGGTTGTATAGGTCAAGGCGCTTTCCATTGAGTATTGCTTCTGGAAACTCAGAAAGTCCACCTGGAGGAATTAGACGATTATGACCTCGAAGGGCTAGAAAATGCAGCAAATCCTTCAAAAAATCCTCCTACATGAGAATTAAAAAAAAAAAAAAAAATTAGTTCAAGAAACTAAATAAGAACTTCCGTCAATAGGAGGACAACTAATTTAGTGGCATCTTGTATAACCTAGTAACTAAGAGCTTATAGGTTCGAATCAACAACCCAATGGTTAGAAAAAAGGAAGAGTAAGAACTTTCATCTTAAGAACAAATCCAAGTTTCTAGGTCAGAACCAAGGACTAGCCATTGGATGAGAGTGAAACTAATCTTGAACGTTCTTTAAGCATGTTAGAGTGACCTTTATAGTCTTTCACATGTACACAGCTAAGACAACCATGTGTATTTGTATATAAATACTCTTCTAATGAATAGAATAAAACATATTGATTCTTTCAATTAACAATAACAAAGCAGAAGACTAAAACTTCTCAATCTTCTTTGAAGACATTTTCTCGGAGCAGTAATTCAAACGATGTAATTTACCTCAAAGCAAGCCTGTATCGGGCCTCGGCCACAACCATGCTTCTTCAAAGGCAGTGGATTCATAGAAATAATTTGTTTATATTGAGACACACTTGGAAACATTTTTTGTTGCGAAACTGAAGCTAAACCAACAGTAACATTCTTTATGGGATTACTAGAAGGAACACTAGCTTTAATCAGGCCTCCATTCTGCCCACTTGTCTCAGCTAGTCCACGAAAAGATATCATTTTATGGCGACTAACGTGAGGAATGGGCCTCATTGCAGTTATTTTCATTCCTCTCCTTCTTGAGAGTGGAAACATGGGAGTGCTAAAACCATTCCTTGACCCCATGTTCTCGCCTTCTATTCTACTGCTAGATGAAACCTTCAGATGTTCAATAACATCATGAGAACCATGTCTTGTTTCTTTCATAATTTTCGATCTCTTCCTGGGAGCAGGGGGTTTTAACCAGCTAGGGAGTGTGCTATTGGTTAAATTGCTCAGAAGAAAATCTTTTTCCTTCCTTGAGCAGAAGAAGAGGAGGCGTTCGGCGTCATCTTTTTCAAAAGAAGCAACAGACAAACCCTGGATGCTAGCAATGCCAAGTCCCACTAAACTTCGATAAGAAACATCGGGAGCTAACTGCCTCAAAATCTGCAAAACGGCCATTGACAAGAACCTATTCATCAGATTCTAAATAAAGCTCATTCTAAGAACTAGAGCACAACTCATCACTATCTTCATTGATCTTCAGTTACAGTTCCCTATCCCTAACAGTGAAAATGGATAGACATATCAATAAACCTTAATTTCATTATATCCCGTAAGTGAGTTCCAAACCAGGATAAACAAATTCAGAGAAATAAATAAATAAATACTTCATTTACGGCTCGAGAGTAGAAAGGTCACTCTTTAATCTCAGGTGAAATAATACATTCTCTACTTGGAGAATATACGGATGCTTAACAAGAATATAGAATTAGAATCCCAAGGGTAGTTCATGAACAAAGATGAAGAGAAATGATCGGACAACCTGAGATGCCCACGAAGGGACCTTCATGCTAACTTCAAAAATTGTGGCCCCACAAGCAATTGAAACAGATTTCCGTGGCTCGGATGGGTGTTTTCTTCCTTCATCATCTATTAGTGTCTGCACCAGTTCGCCTCTTTCTATAATCTCATTTTTTATGTAGTTTTCAAGTAGCTGCAAAACAAATTAGTTAGAAGTTATGTAAGGTCTGACAGCTGCAAAAAAAAGATAAGAACCCAACCAGAGAACTTCTCCCTTACCTGATCATCAAAACAAGCTTGTGCACTGCCTGAAACCAATAGTGAGATGTGGGCAAAACTGCATGTTGATATATCGCAGCGCATGGTCACAACACCGTTCGACATCGTTCCTGCCTGAAGAGGTGGAGGAGGGGCACTGTCCACATCAGATGAATTAATACAACTTGCAGCTGATTTAAAATGTGGAGTTCACAACTCCATTCAGAGATCATAGGATTTTTGTAACAGTTAAATTCACAGAAATATCAGCAGCATAAAAATTCAGCCCTCGAATGCAGTTTATATCCAAGCAATCATCAGGCAGGTGATGCGATCAATTTTAGTTTACGAAACCAAATTAAGGTATTACTAGCTTACATAAAGTAAATTGGAAATAGATATTAAGACAATAATTTTGAAAACCAACGTACCTGTACTTGCCATGAAGTTTGCTCCCCCGAATCTAAGAAACAGAAATAAAAAAATAAAAATATATAAGAAGAAAACCCTTACTCAGTTATTTAGAATCTAAACAAGCTTCGAAAGCATAAGTTTTCCCCTGATGCTTGGCTTGCTTAAAATCTTACTCTTGGAAGGTCGGTTGGAGGTAACCGTATTCCTTGATGAAAATCTTTATCGATTCAATTAACATGACATAAAAATATCAAGAAGCAAGATTGTCTATTAACAAAATAAGTCCTAGCGACAATGAATTTTTCCTACTTACTTCAATGTCCAAGAGGGCATTAAGACCATCCTCCAGAGCTCCTAATACATAGGCATCCTACAAAAGGAAAACAAATTTATAAGTCATCCCATATAGGACACTGGAAGGGTACTAGTTTTGCACATTCATATATTTAACTAACATAGAAAATTAAAAGTAGACGCCCTTTCCTGCTTACCAATGATTCTGATTCTCCACATACGAGAAATCTCATTTCAACATCATTATCAAGTATGCTCACAGAAGGAACTTCTAATGAAAGTTCCTCATCCTCATCTTCCTCTTTCTCAAGGGGTTCGACATTTATTTTCAAACGTTCCCCCAGAAGATGTGGTCCTAGATCGTCACTAACTTCTTCATGACTACTCTTTCCTGAGCAATACATCCTAAATGAAGCTTTTGCAAGTTGAAATGCATCCCATGTATGAGCAGATGAACTGCAATTCACAAAGAAAAATAGTTATCGCCCGTTTATCCTTTACATTCCACCTGTACATAGCCTCCATTGGATTAACTGATTAACCTGCAATGTCAAACTAATGGAGTACCTCTGAAGAACCGAAAGGAATGCATTACGGAAATGACATGTTGCATAACAAGAAAAGGTGCTTCTCCAATATATGACATAAGGAATACCCTGAAAACAAATAAGCAAAGAGTTAACTGAAGTATCTTGTTCTATTCTTTTTGTTTATGAAAATATTTCATACTTCATACAAGCACATTAGAAGTGCCAATCTACAGCTTTTAAAATAAGCCTAGTAGACTTAGCACCTCAAATTCTAAAAATTGTCAATGGCAGTAAACACAAAATGTAGATATGAGAACTAAAAAAAGAACCTTGGAGTGAAGTGCATCAGCTACTTCTTCTCCGTTTGCTATTTCCAAATATACCTGAAGATTCACAGGCCAATTTTATTAGTAAAAAATTGAGTAGAATGTTGAGAGCATAAGAAGTTATGTATAATAGAACAAGGCTTATTTCAACCAAGACCATGCAAATTATTAATGAGTTTCGTGGATCAGACTACCGACTTCACCATCCAAAATTTATGTAAGTTGGCACGATAACTCAACTGCCTAGCATTTTTTCTGAGGTTTAATTATAACAAAAATTAGTCCATTGACGGTCCAAGATCATACTTGGGTGCACAATAGAATCTATGGTTATAAAACAGTGCGACAAACATCAAACTAGAAACTCAATAGAATCACGTTAAATCTCAATTAACCCAAAAACTTAACCTGATGAGTTGGGGTAAAAATTATGAGCTTAGAAATTTGAGGAATACCCAACAAGTGGAACTTAATACTAATCGAAGGAAAAATGACTTCATATGGGTTCAAACTTTTGACCTCTACTCTGATACCATGTTGAATTATGTTAAACTAGTAATTAACTAAAAAGCTTAAAGCTTAGCCGTGAAAATTAATAGTTTGCTTAAGTGTATTCTACCCTTTTGCAGTGGGTGGGGGTTATGATTACATAAAGGGTACAAGATAATGTGAAACTGAAAAATTAAAAAAGGATGTAGAACATACTGTTGTGGGCAATGGAGAATTAAAGAGCCCACTAATCGCATCTGCGGAGGAAAGATCGACACCTCCCCATATTAAAGAACCAACTCCATCATTCTCAAGTCGTTCCCCTTGTAAGTAAACAATGTTCGGTTTATACGATTCAATAATCCTACAAAACTCATCATTACTAGGATTTGGCAAAACCTGAACCTGAAAATATATATATGGCAAAGGATAATTACAACAGAGTAGTTGCAGGAATACACAAGCTAACATTCATCATAACGAAACAACAATACGATAAACAAAACCGCACCTCCAAACGCCCATAAGAAGTCAATAGTGGAAAGGGATATCTCTGCTGATCCCGTGGTGGAGAGTTATCTTCAGAAACACTCCCACTACAGGGGATTGCAAGAAGCCTACAAGTATATCTAGAAGGAACTTGAGAATGAGTCACCATTGGAGTTTATATTATAACAGCAATGGAGCCTTTAGCAATATACTCTGTCAAGCTTCTTACAGGAGGTTAAAATCCTTAGCTTCTTCCATCAAAACTCTTAGTTTAAAAGCCACTGTCCCCCCAAAGAGTTAACTAAAACCTAGTGGGAGTTTGAGAATGCTGGCTCTCCATCATCAATATAAGCTTAGACACTTCGAAGCAGTAAAAACACTCAACCGATTCACAATTCAATGAACACCCAGAGAGAATTTACAGCCGTTTTGAAAGGAAAGAAGAACAGATTGCAAAAATAAAAAAATCAAAACCAGTCTTCTTCTGCCGATGGGCTCCGAATGCGAAAAGAGCCCTTGAAATTTGAGAACAAAACATCAAGAAATCTGAGAAATACTAATGAAAAACGGAGAAACGTAAACAACCCAGATGAAGAAATTAGACAAAAATAAACTCACCGACTCGAGGAAGAAAGATCGAGCTTCGAGAGAACAAAATCGAAAACCCTAAACAGTCCGTAGCTTAAAAAATCAACATTCGAGTCCACCAACGAGGAGAATTCTTTAGGGCCTTAAATTCAAATCGTTAAAAATTAAAAAACAAAACCCAAAAAATAATTAGAAACTAAAAGGGTATATATATTGTATATCTTGCTAGATCGAAAGAAAACGCTCACAGTCACCAGAATTATTTTTTATATCAAAAAAAAAAAAAAAAACCCCTATCTTTTGATAAAAATACAATCCAATTCAAGCATTTCCAACTCGAAGTCAAACGCCAGCAAAAAAACACCCAACATGAGGGATTGATTAATTAAAGACCCTTTGATCTGATGAACTGATTGGTAAAGTAAGAAAGCTAATTCCTCAAAACCCTAAAAAAAAAAAAAAAAAAAAAAAGAAAGAAAGAAAGACCGTAGATTGTGTATTTGAAAAGTAGCTTACATTGATTAAAACAAGTAACCGATTTCTTTACTTTTTTTTCTTAAAGAATTTCGAACAAACCAATGGTGTACGGTCTAACCCACGAGGCTAAGAATTTCGAGGACTGCCCACAAGATTCCAATTCAAACTTATGAACAATACACTGTTCTTTTCTTTTTCTTTTTTTTTTGTTACTCCCTCAATCGAAGGATGAAGATCCATGAACAAAAAAACAAAGCTTTCGATATGGGTTTCGTCTTTCCTTGATGTTGGTTTGTTTCTGGTAATTGTTTCAGTGAATTTCTTGAAGAACAATCTTGCACAAGCTTTTTCATTTGTTTTGGTGCTGAAAAACAGAACAAGGCAAGGGATTTGGCTGAATGCTTCTCGTTTTATACCGTTTCATTGTTAATGAATATGATCATGCATCGATTGGAACACTTGGATCAACTGGTGATGAAATATTATCCAAGTTGAAGGAGATGCAGACCAGATTATCGAAGGATTAGCATTCTGAATTATAATCATTCATGAAGATTTAATTAGGATATGTGTTGAAATCACCTTCTCATCTATTGCAGCAACCCTTCATTTTTTTTTTCTCTCTTCCATAGCTTGAATGTCAAAATTTATAACAGTTAAAATCCAACAGTTTCATACAATTGGTATTGTCACCACTCTTAATTGCAACTATTAGAAATTTTTTAACTCGATTATCTCGCGCTTCGAATAACCATAGATGCAGTTAACACACGGTTGATTCTTTTCTTGTTCTTTCAATTTCTTGCATGTCAATATTTGTTCTTGTCATATACTAACTTCTTATAGAATCTTGAATGACACTCTTTTGATGCTAAGTTGTCACTTTTATGAGTAAAGTTACTATACAATTGTTCAGCAAAAAGATACGAATGATCTTTAAGATGAGAGGAATTCGACCAACGGAAGCTTGAAAAACCCAATAAAGACCCAAATAGGAGACTTTAGTTCTAAAAATCACAAATGACAAAGGGTTAAAGGTTGGGGCCAAGCCATCTCTGGAAGGAGAGGAAGACCGAACCGACCACCATTTGGGTTGGCCAAAGCCTCCATGGCTAGTCCTATGAGGAGGTCAAGCCATGGCTCGGGAAAACCCACATGTTGTGGTCGACTAGAAGGGTTAGTTTACCTTTGACTTATGTTGAACTATGAATCTTTAACTATGAAGGAACATCCTCCCTTGCACCTAAGATCCTTCAAAACATACATACTTATTTTAATAATTCTTTTAGTTTTTCTATGTTTTTTTAATTTAAATTATTGCATCATTCGAATACACTATATTTTGCGACAGTATAACCAAATTTTACATTTCAATAAAAACACATTTATCTGGTTTCACTATCTCATTTTCTCTCTCTTTCTTCAACAAACATATAACAATTATATATGAATCAAATGAATCAGAAGGTGGAGGGAAAAGATGAGAAAATTATGTTTGAAGTAGTAGAATGAGACGCGAAAGAAAGGAAAGGAAAGAGATTCATTCTTATCACTTAGCCCGTCAAATTTCCATTCAACAAATCACAAATTTACGATTACTCCTTTTTTTTATCTTTTCTGCCATAACCAAACATGCTTATGAAACAAGTGATCTCGGGTTATGTTTGCGGGGGCGGAGATCTTGTAAGAGGAGGGGAGTTTTAGTTGGTTCATCATTTTTATATTGACAATTCCTGAAGGATGCAATTATTTTCCTTGTGGAATCTTCTAATTCTCTCTTTTCATCATTATCAATCTGCTTCTTTCTGCACTTTATGCTGCAATAACCTTGATCTCCCCTGTTATACATCATCAACAAATTTATTAACTACAATTTATCACAATCCTTGTAGCATAGAGAGAGTAATGTTGAGATATATATATACCTGTACATGTAAATATCTTGGTGGGGGAGTAGATTCTTGTAGCATAGAGAACATGTCTTAGAAAAACAATTAGAAGCAGTGAATGAAGCAAGTTTTGTGGATTGTTTAACAACCAGATTTGATTCTGGCGATCCATCCACAATGATTCCCAATCCAACGCCCTTCTTCAAATACAACATCCTATCCTATAAATCAGAATGCAAAAATTAGGAAACATATATAGAAAACTCATTTCCATATTAATTAATTAATTAAATAAATAAACGTCAGGCTTCTCTAACTTTATTAAACATTTTTGTTATAAAATATTTTAAAACGTGGAAAATGAGAAACTGACACTTATTACTGTCTGCTTATATAATTTGTTTATCTTCTTCACTGTCCCATCCACGGACTACGGTCGGTGCCTTCCCACAAACCTTTTCTCGGTAAATTACAATTTAGTATTTATTTTATAATAATAATAATTACTTATCACCCACATTCCTCATTTATTAACATAGACTAGATTTTAAATATTAAGTTTTCTCAAGAAGATTTTATAATTAAAAATATTAAAAATTGAATTAAAAACATTAATCAAAATATTTTATATCTTAATCTATAATTCTTTTTAATCAAATTGTTAAAATTTTGATTTTTTTCGGTTAAGTAATAGGTGTAGCGTTTGAAATTTTCTACTTTAATATTATATTAATAATTAATGATATTTTATGTCAAGAAAAAATATAATTCAAATTTTTTAAATAATTAATTATTATTTTTAAATCTTCGTGAGAAAAGTAGTATGATACTGTAAATACCCATTAATTAATTAATATACACACATTCAAAAAAAAAAATTAATTACAAAATTTTTCATTATAAATTAATAAGAGGTAAGAAGCTATGATTTTTTCTAGTTTTAGGGAGACAAGAGAAAGACTAAATATTTTTTGGACAATTTTACCTCATTTACACATGTGAAAATCTCTTAAATTTTATACTAAAAAAATATCTCAAAATTAACTTAAAAGTGTTAATTGCAACACTTTTCAAACTATTGATTGCTCAAATTTAAAAGTTTAAGGACTTAATTGTTACAAAACGCATATTTTAAGGGTTGGTTATGCAATTTTCTTTTTTTTAGTACAATTTGAGGAAGAGGACAACAAATTCTACATAAAAGACATTATGAGAACTCAAACTTATTTATCTTTATTAAAAAAAAAAAAAAAACACGCAAGACTAAGAAAACAGAGAGATATTGACCTGGTCCATGCTAAGCAAAATAATAATAATAATAAATAAGGAATTCAAACTTATGTTGTTCCTTCTTCTAACAAACTAACTGTGTTTTTTATAGCAGTACCTCAACGACATCAACAAATACTATTAAATCAAGAGTTCAATTCTTTCTATAATCAATTGTTGTAATCGACATTTTTTGACTCAAACTCTAATAATCAAACGTTAGTAAATTAAATCCTATAAAATTCCATAAACTAATAACATAAGTCTGTTTGATCATTATTTCGCTTTTTTGTTTTTTGTTTTTAAAATTTAAGTCTACAACTACTGCTCCACCACATAATTTTCATGATCTTGATGTCTGTATCTTACTTGTGCTTTTAAAAATAAAACTAAAATTTGAAAGCTAAAAAAATAGCTTATAAATAATTGTTTTGATTTATAAAATTTGGTTATGATTAATGTACGTAAACGATACCTTAATCCATGAATTCAAATTTAATCTAAGATAAGTGAACCAAAGAGGTGTCATCTTAAGAAGGATGGTTGAGCGTGAGAAGTTTTAACTACCTATATAAGATTTTTATACAATATATACATGTTCTCTTATCGCCAATTAATTTTGAGATGATCTCGTATATTATCATAAAAAAAAAAACCAATTCATAAATATTTTTCTATTAAATATTTTTTAAATAAACTAATTTTCATTAAGCATATACCATCTATCTATATGTTTAAGCAACAAAGGTATACATTTTCATATTGAATTGATTGAACAATGAGTCCTTTTGTTTTAAATTCAAACAAAAAAATCTACTTAATAACATTAATTAATCATTCAACTTCCATTTATACTATTATATATATTATAAAGATTATGTAAAAGATTTTAAATATATATAAAGATAATAATAAAATAAAATAAATATATATATATATGCATATATAACTATGTTATAGGTAAATAAATATTTTTCACACATGTATAAGATTTCTTTAAACCCATGATAATTAATTAGAGAGAAATATGTATAACTATTTTTTTTTATTAATATAAGTGATTATTTATCTTTTTGTCTCCTTTAATTTTTCTCGAATATATCCTAAATTTCCTCGACAACGGGACCACTTATTGCTCTGTTATTCTTCTCACTCAAGTTAGAAATAACATAAATTTTCATCAATTCTTTTAATAAAAATAAACAAGACTTCACAAAATCTTTTAAAGAATCTTAAAATATAATAATAATAATAATAATAAACAATTTCCCAATATGTATTATGATTGGAAAAAAGAAAATCGAAATTCTTGGGTGGTTTAGAGCATAAATCCATTTAGAATCTTTAAATTTTTGAATTAGTGTTTTGTGCATTTGATTCTTCTCAAAAGATATCTCAAGGAATATGAAAAAATTTCATCAAAAACCTTATAAAATACATGTATAATATATCAATATTAGCACTGAGCTACTGATCTTTCGGTGATATTTTATGTTAATGGATTGTTGAGTTGTACTCATATTGTTTTTGTTTTTAATTATTATTTGTTGAATTTACCATAATTTACTAATTTAAGTTTGGTTATAAAATATTATTTGCTATTCAAACAAAGAAAAATAACATGTTTTTTAGACAATAAAACTTGTGTGCAATATTGTCTTCAAACAAAATTCATCTTTAAAGCTCTCTTTTTTTCGTTTATAAGCTTAAATATATTTTTTGCGTCACAGCCACCTATGATATTTGATCATTAAAAAAAAATAGAAAATTAATTTATAAAATATGATTTTGAACCCTGAACTTTTCAAAATTTATAGTTCTTGAACTTTTATTTTTAATGAATTTTGCTTTCAAAATTTTCAAAAGTCCAATTTAAGTCTTAAAATTGGAGAAAACTTAAAATTGATTCTTATCGTAAATTTAAAATCAATATTAATCAAAATTTATTCAATAATACTAATAATTTTAATACAATCAAAGATAAAATGTGAAAACATTTTTTAAAATTATAGAGCGAGATGTTAAAATTAAACTTTTAAGACCAATTCTTCTTTTTTTTTTTTCTTAGAAGTTTTGAGACCACAAGAAACTTCAAAATTTTAAGTATTAAAATTAAACTTTTTAGAGTTGATAGGCTAAAATGAAACAAAACTCAAAATTTATAATTAAAATTAAATGACCAAAATAGAAGACTTTATGCCCACTATATTAATTTGAGCACTAATTCAACCATTAGTTAGCATCATTAAATCAATCAAGAATGAATTAGAACCATTAGTTAGCACTAATTCAAAACAAAAGAATTCTCTATAAATGCATATAAAAATAAAAGGTAACACTCAGTCTCTAATTTAATTAAGTTAATGGGAGACAAGACAATGCATGTATTCCCCAAAATGGATTTTTTTTTTTTTAAACATTTATTTTTTTTATTCTATTCTAAGAAAAATGTTTGTTTTGTTTATATTTACTCCATGCAATTCAATAACAAAACTAGTGGTGAGACTTCTCTATTTGTAATATTTATATATATGTGTGTGCAAGTGTTTTATTCTTTTCAATTCAAAGCCCACATATTGAAGAAAATTTTAAAAAAAAATCTCTAAAATTTTCATCTCAAGACATGGCTAAAGTGACTGGAAATGGTCTCTACTTCATTATAAGGTGTCTCCTAAATGCTGGTTTTTTCTACATTTCTTTATTCCATTTTTCTTTCTCTAATTTTGCTATGAAATAGCAGGCGACTAAGCTCTTCGGTTGCATCAACGCATCTGAAAGCACAAATGGTGCCGGAGGTGGTAAGGAAGGTGAAGGTAATCGTGGAAACGAGTGATCGGGATGATATTACGGTTGTTGAACAGAAGAAGTCATTTTGGATGAAGGATCCCAAGAGTGGAAACTGGATTCCTGAGAACCACTTTGAAGATATTGATGTAGCTGAGTTGAGGGCCAAACTACTGCCTAAAACTAAGTCGAACTGCCAACTAGAGCAATAGATAGCTTGACGAGCATAAAAATATCAATGATCAAAGATCATTGATTTTGAATCTCTCTATCTTAATTGTTGTTAAATTAAGAAAAAATCTCAGTTCAATCTCATAGAGTGTTTGTTTGAGTTTTTTAAGGAGTTATTAGAAATGGTCTTATACAATTTCTCTTCAAACAAACACATTCAAATATGTTATTATAATCACTCATTTTTAACCATTCATAATAATCATTCATTTCTAACCACTCTTTTCTAATCATTCATTTCTAACCCCTTAAAATAATGACTCGTTTCTAACCATATCCAAACAAGTTATTGTATGTAGTCTCTCTACAAAATACATCATATAAACAAGCTATTAACTGCAATCTCTCTACAAATAACCACATTCAAACAAACTATTAGTAAAATTCAAATTTCTAACCACTTAAAATAATCCTTATTTATAATCACTAAAAAACAATCACTCAACAACTTTACATCCAAATACATAAGAAAATAGCTAGATCCATCAGTAGTCGAACAAATTAAGTCCAATGAGTAGTATGGAAGTTAGTAAATAGCACAATTCTAAACTTGATATGGACAAACATCTCCCTGACTATTTATCCCAATGATTATCTATTCACTTAATTTTTATTATTGTCCATAAATATTTTCAAACATTAATTAATAGGTCACTTAATTTTTATACGAGAAAATTACATTTTATAACTCCATAGATTAGATGTTCAAAATCAAGTATTTTTACCCCTTATATTTCAAGAATGCTTTATTTTAGTACTTGCATGTATTTTGAATTTATTTTTTATGATTTTTTTTTTATCACAGATAAAATACGAAAATATTTTTTAAAATTTATAGAGGAACATGCTAATTTTCTTAAAGAAAAAATAAACAAAAAATTCTAAGAACCGATTATAAGCTTTTTTGAAAATCCAAATACCAAAATAGAACATGTATCAGAGTTTAAGATTAAAATTAATGTTTAAGTGACTAAACGAGCTATTAACTGCAACTTTTCTACAAATAACTATATCCAAACAAAATATTACTAAAACTCAAATTTCTAATCATTTAAAATAATCCATCATTTTTTTATTATTGTTTAGAAGGGGCCATCCTAATGGCACTCACATCACTCAACTTCCTTCTAATGATAATGACGGAGGAGAGGGAAAGAGACAGGCGCGCTCTCTCTCTTAAGCGCGCTCTCTCTTTTAAGAAGAGACAATAAGAAATGGGGGACCATCCTAGAGAATTGATACCATCATTTCAATTCTTCATCTGAGAGAGAAACCTGAAACATCTATAAACATATACACATACATGTATAAAAAATATTTGAGAAACTCTTGCGAATGGGCATTTAGAAGTTAGAAGTTAACTATAACTACGTCACAGCAAAGTAACTCGAACACAACTCAAATGGTTAAAGAATTATATCTTCAACTAAACTAAGAGGTTAAAACTTAAAAGTTCAAATCCTCTCATGTCCACATATTGTTGATCTCAAAAAACTATGTTACAGCAGAGCATGATGTGCACTGTTTTTCAGAAAGCATAAAAGTTCAAATCTTCTCAATTCTCATGTATGGAGACGTGCAGAAAATTCACAAGCTAAAAGCTAGACTACAATTGGAGCAACAAATACAAACCAAAAATTTTCTCTGAGTTGAAGTGAAGCATTCACGCTAAAGGTTATAAGAAAACCGAGGATTATTTCAGCTTGGTACTATATGAAGCAAATTATAAAACAATACGCGTTTGAGTTTGACTATAAATATAGTTGGATGAGCTCGTCACTAACCACAGATGGAGAGAGAACTCCTAAGTCTGTAAAGAGAAGAGTGAGGTATTGAGGAGGAGTATAGTCTCGAGCAGATTTTTCGACCTCGACCTTGGATGGGATAGGAACCCCAAAATCAATGGGACGCAGAGCAGGGGCCATGTCTTTTTGATCCAATGGGTAGAGTCGAGCAAACTGCACAAATAATTGCAACTCAGATTTTCTTTACAGCAGCATAATCATAAAGTGGTAAGAAGGTATTTACTAATCCCAAATAATGATCAAACGATGCTATTGGATGATGGCAAACCTTATAACTCTCAGCAGCCACATAAACCGGTTTGTTCATGCTATGAGCCACTAATGCAATTTGATAAGTGCCCATCATATTGATTATGCCTCCACTTTCAACCACTGCATCAGCCCCAACTAGAACCATATCAACCTCATCCATCGTATATGCTACTGCTGAGTCAATTAAGAGCTTTACTGGGACATCAAGTTTTGCAAGCTCGTTGGATAGACGCAAACCTGTCCTGTCTGGTCTCCCTTCTGCATATTTTAGCATTGAATTTCAATAAATATAAAAGCTAACAAAAAAAATGTAAATATAAAGGAAGAGCTGGACAGGATTGAAAAATAGTGGTTTCTCTTAATTTTGTCATCCATGTATTAGCTGTGAGTGATTTATGGTAGGAAGAGACATAAGCCCTCTTGCAACAACTTCAGCCATGTTTTGCCACTGCTCAGGGTGTCCTAGTCCGATAAAAAGCAACCCTTCTTGAACTCTTTCTTTCTTTTTTTTCTTTTTTTTTTCTTCTTTTTTCTTTATCAGTGACTGCTCGGGCCAACTTGCGCGCACCTCGACTATTGTCACGGACATACCCCCTAACCCTACAACATTTGGATGTCAAGGAAACTTATAGGAAACTAATACCTAGGTAGATGGTCCTTCTTGACCACTAGGTAGGTGACCCTTCTTGAACTCTTTCTTTTGCTTGCTTCTACAAGAAGAAGAAACTGAGTTTTCAGCTCCATGAAGAAGTGAAAGAGTTCATGCCATTCTATTCCAAGATCCAACATTCCTAGTTAAAAAGAAACATTGAAGTTGATTGGAGTCTCATCAGGTCAGACTCATCCAACCTAAATTTAAATGCCAGCATAAAAAATGTGTCACCTGATAACCGATTTTGAAGACATTGGATATTCTCATAAAGGATCCAAATACCAAAAACCAAAACTAAGTTTTTTGAACTACTTTATTTAGTTTTCAAATTTCCGTTTGGTTTTAGAAACAAATCAAAACATTCAAAAACAAAAAACAAAAGCTCAATGGTTATCAAACAAGGCCTAAATAATTGATGATTTGTGTTGAGGTTCTTGGTAAATGCTTCTTTCTTAATCACAGATCAATACCTATCACATACCTAGGAGCTACTTCCAATCAAATCAAATGTATGAGAAACAAAAATAAATTGGTCTCTAATTCAGTATGATATCAAACGGAGAGATCCATATCCATTAAAAAAAACACAATTTCTAGAGGTTGACCTAGTAATACAGACTACAATGATAGTACAATATGCTAGGTGGTTACAGAAATAAAAGAGCAGAACCTGTACAAAATACTCTAAAGAGCTTCTTATTCTGCGCAGCCAACCTCAGAACTTCCATAACAACTCTAGAGAAACCATGAACCAAAATTGTACAGCCATCAAAAACGAAATCCTGACTCAGCATTGCAATAATTCTCCGTGCCTGCAATGCAGTACAAGTTTTGGGACCAAAATTCCTAGTCAAATTAAATGGTGTTCAACTTTTTTTAGAAAAAGAAACGTTGATAAATGAAATAAAGGAAGGAGAAAGCTCAAGGCATAAGCCTATTACAAGTAATTTTTCCAATTGGCAATAAAACGTGATAATTTGTGTAGATCCATCTTTAGAAGATGTTTACACCAAAAATAGACAGAAGTAAGGATTGTTTCTATAAAATAATCAAAGGAGTGTGATAAATCCTTGAAAACTCTTCGATTACGCTCCAACCAAAGATTTTAAGCTAGAACTCGAACCACCACTAGCCAAAATCTCTTTTTAAACCCATTGAAGGGAGATCCCAATAAAACCAAGTGTAAGAAGTCCTGAATGTGAAAAACAGTGAATGGTGTTCGACTTTTATAAAAAGATTATCATGATAAGCACTACCTTATATGATATCTCCCCAAACTTTTCTGCACGTTCAATCAAGCGAGATTTTGCAGACTTGAAGTCCTCATACTCTAAAGCTGATGTTCGAGTAACATACCGCATAAACAAATCACAGCCAGCTGTTAACGATATTGAAGTTATATCCCACGACTGGAGAAGATAGGCAAAGATAAAATCAATTAGAAGTTATTTATCCTATCAAAAAGAAAGCATATAGACCATTCTTTGTATGACTAAATCCTATACAAATATTGTACACCCTAATATCCCATGGACAATAAAAATATATATATATATCTTTCATAGTTCCAGTTCCATCATTGATATATATTATTTGACATAATGCGCACGTAAAACTCATCCATCGACTAGTCCCCAAGGGGCAGCCCAACGGTTGAAGCATACTTCCTTAGATATCTCAGGTTCAAGGTCGTGAGAAGCGTTTAACTAAAATATCCTTGGAGTATTCTAGATCTAGGCCTTGGTATGTAGTATCAGACCCTCGAATATAGTAGAGCTTATTTAAAGCCAAACAGGCAAGCCCAGTGGGGGTGGTACCTCTGCTTGGGTGTGGGGCTCCGATTGGCTGGTTATTCAAAAAAACAAACGCATCCACGTGCCGCCGCTTGGACACAATTTCTAGACCAAATAGGGCATAAAAGATGATCCATACGAATTACTAGCACATAAATGTTCGAAAAAACTCTATATCCAGCGGAGGTGACTTCTTTTTTATATAACAGGGAATCGTAACTTCACCTACCTCACTATAAAATAGACGTCCGCGGTCCCAAAGTATTTTACAATTAAGTCCACTCGTAAATTTCAAACATGGAACCTTGGAACCGAGAACCAAAGTTTCTACCAACTAGACCGAGACGGAAATGACCTCCCAATTATGCCTCTAAAACCTCAAAATACAGAACAATGAACATGGAGGTTAAGAATAACTCACTTTTAGAGAGTCCGAGGCCTTTTTCAGCTCAATTTCGAGCTCCATCATAGTGGTGGCCTGACTGGACCGTATTACAGCCGCCAAAGCCCGAATAGCTGCAACGGCCTCGGCCAAATCCGGCTGTTTCCTCCAGTTATTAAACTCATCGATGACACAGAACGGATTGCCGGATTGAGAGTCTGTAACATCGGTTTTCGGCAATAATTGTTCATCGGTTGGGAATCCGACAGCGGCCTGCGCCTGGGCGAGCCAATCACTGGTGACGACGGCGGTGTGGGCAGCCCTATTTTGGTAATAGGCGGAGATTGGAGGGTTAGGGTTCTGGAAAGTGTCCGCCATAGAAGACTGCGCGGGCGGGGAGATAGAAAGGGCTTCGGAAGGCTTTGAAACGCCTCCCGTTTCCTGCTTGTCGAGAATGAAAGAGGCCGATCTCCACCACATTTACGTTCGATAATTGTTCGAACAAGAGGATGAGAATCTTACTTTTGTGCTCTTGTAGGAAAAGTGATAGGTTCGACTGTGGCGCTCCCAATCGGAGATTCCGGCGACTTGGGTCTCTCTCGGCGATGGGTTTTGGACTTAATAAATCTTTATTAAGGGCGGGTCGAGGAATGTGAATATGTATTGGGTGAATGGGAATGAGGAGGGAATGAAAAATGAAATATTTGCCTCTGACGTGAAATGATTGTGTACATTCTGATTAATTGTGTTTTGAATATATATTATGACGATCACAAAAATAAAATAATAGTTATAATTAGAGGCGATTTCGATTCGACTTTTGTTGATTAATATTTTTCGATTTTTTAAAAATTAGATTTTTCAGTAAAGATAAAATCATTTGTTCCATTTTTAATTGGTTCGGTTCGATTTTGAATTCAATGCAAATTTTAGTTTGTTTTTCAATTTTTTTGTTTCATTCTCGTTTTTTATTTTAGGGTTCTTTATATCCATAGCCATATGGAGAAACCCATTTACATTCCTACCAAAAAAGCAATTTAATTGCAACCATATCCATTTCCATTTTTTTGAATTTAATAATACATAGAATTTGACTAGAATACCCTTAATAATTTAGTTTGAAATTTACATATTAATTACATTTTTTAAACATCCAAAATACTTTTCAAAACTGTTCAAAAACTACCATCGACGTTGCTAGTGGTATACGATTCCCATAATTTTCGCAGGATTTTCATTATTAAAAGCGCCAATTTTCGCCAGAGAAAGCTTCATAATTTTCTCCAGTTAGTGCAGTACCTCTCGACTTCTTCAACGATTTCCGACTGCTTCTTGGTATATCGTTCGTATTTTTCATCTATTTCTTTGCGATTTTCCGACGGTTTCAAGAAGGTAACAACCTGTTATGATAGTATTATTGCATAATACGTTAACAATACATATGAAACAGACTTACGGTGTAACTAAGTAAAATAGAGAGAAAGAAATAACATGATCTTACTCATTTGGAAAATGATAATTCAGACTACCTACAAAA
>JBBMEG010000040.1:0-10284 GCA_037832605.1 Cyclanthera cordifolia
ATTTTATTAAATGTTATTCATGCATAAGAGGTTAAGGCCCCGGGTTAGACTTTGTGTTGGGTCGGGTCCTTACACTTAGTGAATTTTGTAGGTGTTAAGAGTCGCTTCTAGATCTTCATTGTCTGCTTTATTTATAGGAAAAACTAAGGTTGGCTTTGGAAGATTATCTAAATCATAGAGTAGGTGGTGGTGGATCTCGTGATTCTCACTTCTTGTTAAGATTCGATAATGTTGAAATCTCTGCCTTTTGCTATGCCCTCGCTTCACGTTAGTTTATAGCCCAGAAAAGCATACTGTAACAGCCCGGTTTTTCGCCCTTAAATTTTAAGGTTAGTTGTGTTCTTTTGAGCTTACTGGGAATCCCGGGGTTGTGTTAAATTTTATTTTTCGGTAAATTGTATTTATTAAAAGCGCATCTCGAGAGGTGTGAAGTTTGATATTGAAAACTGGGGGCAAAAAGGTCATTTTGACCTCATGGGTATTGGTAATTTCAGCCCTAGGGGCATTTTAGTAAATTAATCCTTTTATTCTTCCAGCTATAAAAGCCAAATGATACCTTTTTAGGTCATCATTTGGGAATCTTGCGGCCGCCACCCTCCCCCTCTCTCTTCGTCATTTTTCATGAAGCGCAGATCCAGAGAAGCCCCAATCATTACAGCCGTCGTCAGAGTCCGAGAAGCCAGCCAGAGCAAGCCACGCGTCGCGCCGTGTCGCTACCGTCCAGCCCGCCATCGACCCTTCGCCATGCGTCGCCAAGGGAGAGGGCCCCGTCGTTGCTCAGTCGACCAACCAGCAGCGCCGCCCAGCTTGCCAACGCCCTTTCGCCCCCCGTCGTCAGTTCAAAGGGTGCTGCCACCGCCCAAACGACCAACCAGCAGCACCGCCCAGCCCGCCTCTGAGTCGTCGACACGCGTCGCTAGTGTAGAGGACCGTCGCAGCCGCGCCCAGTTTCAGATTTGTGGAGCTGATCCGAGCCTACCTCCGCCTCCGAACCCGCATACATGCGTTCCGAGCCTGCCCAGCCGTTCTGAAGCTGCCAACGCTACCCGAACCTGCCCGCGAGCCAGAAGCGCATCAGCTTCACGCGCCGGCGACCATTTCCCCATGCGCCGCCGTCCACCACCGCCGTCACATCGCTGAAAATTTTTTGGGTAGTGTTTTTGGGTACTTTCGTCGTTCCGAGTCCATTTTTTATGGTTTTAATGCCAAATTCTTACTAATTTACCCTATTTGACTAGTTAAGCTTGGAAAATGGCCCTAGGACACGTAGTTCGAGCACTCTAAAGGATTTAGTGACTTTTTGACCAAGGTAAGAGGATTTTACCAGTAACTTGCGAGCTTTATAACTAATTAATTGCATGTGTTGAAGAACTTAAATGAATATTAAAGGATGTTGTGTGCTTACTTGCCGGTTATTCAAGGAATTATGGCACTGTTTACTTCTGTTATACGTATATTGCATGGTCGTTTATGCATATGTTTGATAAAATCCCGAGCAGGTGACCCATTATAAGGCCCGAGAGTGGCATTCCTGATCAGGGCTGGGAGTGGCATTCATGATCAGGGTAGTCCCGGATGTTTACGATTCATCCTGTGAGACCCGGGAGTGGCATGTTGTAACAACCCGTTATTTTGAATTTAAAATAGAAATTAAAGTATTATTTTATTTCGGGAACTTCGGGAAATTTAATAATGAAATTACCCTTAGGATATTGATTTTAGACTTAAGAAAACAAGGGGTAAAAAGGTCTTTTCATGAAATTCGGGTCAAAATAGGAGTTTTAGGTCAACAGGGGCAATTTTGTAATTTTAGCACTAAAAGACACAATAGGGAAAATGAAAAAAATAGGCTAAAAACTAAAATAGGAAATCATGGGGTTATAAATACCCAATGATTGCACCGATTTCAGAACCCTAATCACTTCGTAATCATTAGTCGTCAAAGCGCGAGTCCCGAGGAACCGTCGATGTCATCTTCCGTGCAGCCGCCAACCGTCGATTGACGCGCCAGCCGTAAGCCGCCACACGTCACGCTGCTTTTGGCCGCACCAGCGCCGCCCGCCTCAGTCAACCACCGCGTGCTGCGGTGTCGTCCAATTAGAAGCTGCCGACGTCTGCGCCAGTCAGCGCGCCGTTCTGCCCCCCAGCCACTACACGCCGCGTGTTGCGATCTCAGTGGACAACAATTCCTTCGCTGCTTTGCATTGGTCCACGTCAGCCCGAGCCTGCATGCGTGTACGCCAAGCCTTCTGACGCGCCCGAACCTGCTCTTGAGCCTGCTTCCAAACGCGTCTCACGCGCCGGCGAGTCCCATCCCACGCGCCGTTGTCGTAGTTCACGCCGCCGTCTTCGGTGACCGGAAAAACCCGTACTTCGTTCCTAAGGTAAATAACGTGTCCCAAGTCTGTTTTTGGGGTTTTTAGAGCCTAATTCTCACCCGTTTGTCCTGTACGACCTCTTTTAGGTGGAGATTCTTTAGGAGATTCTTCCTTCGAGTTCCAAGAGCCATTTCGAGCCATTTTCGGCCAAGGTAAGGGACTGTTTCCCCAGTATATGGTCATTGTGGGTAATCTTGAGCACCTATTTGATTAGTTAGCACTGAATAAGGTATTTTACTATGAATGTGTGTTTCTGATGTTTAAGATGTTTTATCTGTTGTGCTTTGTTCTTTCTGGCATGTTTTCCGAGTATGTCTAGATTGTTGTTTGTTCCTTTATTCAGCATGTTGTTCACACGACTGTTATATTATGCATAGAATCAGTTTTCTGATATTTAGGTTGTCATGTTAGTTAAAATTCGAGTTCCTGTTTCGGTTGTTACTTTCTGATACGTGTTGGTTATGGGTTTAATGTGTTAGTTACGAGTTGGATGTCCCAACGGGGGCCGAGCATGTCAATCAAGTAATATGTTTTGTTTAGGAGTGCCGAAGGGGACTGTTGAGTATAATCGAGCTAAAGGTCCCAAAGGGGGTTTAGTTTAGGTGCAGGGCGTTGGGGAAGATATTCCTACTTCGCCGTAGTGTCAGGGATCGGAGGGCCACCCGATTAGCCATACCTACCAAGAGTTCGCCTGACTTTTCTCAGGTGTCGTGCTAGGAGTGTGAGTCGGGAGATATCCCATAGCGGAGGGTCCTAGATTTACCCTTCGTGCGAGTGTTCGAAGTCTAGCGGCAACCAAGTTGTTTCGGCTCGCCGAGGTGCTCTCACACTAGTATAGGTTACCAAGTTTAAGATAAAGAGCTAAGATAGAGTTTTGTGATAAAGCAATGAGATTCGTGGTTGAGCTAAGGATTGAGTTAGAGCTCTGGCTTAGGACATTTATGTGTTCTTGCTAGATCCCGTGCTAAGATTCCTTACCGAGTTTTCGCGAACTCACCCTTTTCCATTGTGAATTCTTTCCAGGTATTTACAGGTGGACCGACATGGCTGAGCCGAAGTTGATGTGATCATGGGCAAGATGAGTTAGTTTCTTATGTTATTTTAAACTTAATATTGAATTATGATTTTAAAACATGAAATGGGTTTGAGACATGTTTAGCATAGGTTTTAATATTATTTTATCGTTTCCGGGTACCCCTAAAACTTTGCTTACGTTTTATTAAATTATTTCATTAAATACAAAGATATTTAGCATGTCTCCATGAGTTTAATAACTGTTATTCATGCATAAGAGGTTAAGGCCCCGGGTTAGACTTTGTGTTTGGTTGGGTCCTTACACATGTCCCCTCGGGATAGCCCCGGAGTCACCTTCACCATCTAGTAAACATCCGACACTACTAGGTCCTACAAGACTCCTGTGTTTCTGTTACATATCTGCTCTCTGTTCCATATTTATTTGTGTTATCTATTTAGATTGTGATGATCCCGATTGGGGATCCTTACTGAGTTTCATAACTCACCCCGTTTATTTCTGTGGGTTCCACAGGTACGCATAGACTCTACCAGGATGGCTGATCTGAATGGTTGGAGACACCATGGACTTGCGTTGTGTGGTGTCGGGTTTAGAGCATTTCTCTTTTTACTGCATGTTTTATCTAAATCATCTTATTACGAACTGGTTCAATAGTTTTCCTTGCTTAAATTCTTAACAATCGGGTACCCATTTTACATGTTTTGGATGATCTTTATTGATTATTAATTGAGGCATTTATTACTCTGATTTCTGTTCTTTAAGAGTTATTTAAAACCATGCATGTTCAAGTAGTCTAGGAGTGACCATAGTCTGGGTCGGGTCCTTACACATACCGCACTCCAATTCCTACAGAGTAACAATAATTTAGCAAAATAAGCATTCGCTTCCTCTGAGCTTGTTATTTGAATCATTTAAGCCTAGAAATCTTGTAGTTTACTAAATATTTAGTTAAACCTTACTCACTCTAATTCATAGCTTCACATTTCTACAGATATTCCCTACTTGATGTTAATCTAAGCATAAAAATTGAAGTTCTATAAAAAAATGCTTAAGTTATCATTAAGATATTGGTCAAAATAACTTTTTTATAGAGAGTTATCAACGATCTCAAAATGTTGATTTAGCGTCCACGTTATTTGCAAGACTATCAGTGTCACCTGCTTAAACATGATATTTCAAATTTGCCTTATCTCTTAGATGAATAACTTTATTGCCTCCAATTGCAAGAACTGTATTTTGAATATTACTACATCTTATGAGCCATTTTTTTACAACAAAGCGATAAAGTTTCATAATACAAATTGGTTATAGATGCAAAAATACAAGCCATATAAAGGATAAAGACTTGGTCATTGGTTTATTTACCATCGAGACATCACGTTATAAGTAGTAAATGGATGAATAGGAATAAATACAAGGCATATGTAGAGATGTCGATTTTCACCTGGGGCGGAGACCTGCTCCTATTCAGGTGAGACTTGCTCCTAATGGAGCGATGAATCACCGATTAGGCGGTGGATGGGGGAATCAATAAGGATGAAAAATTCTTCGAGAGTTTAACGTGGATGGGAATGGGGAATGCACTCCCCATTCTTGATTTCCCGTTCCCAGTCTCATTTATATATTATATTATTACATTTTTATTTTATCTAATGCGCTTACATACATAAAGTTCTAGAAAAAAATTTATTTCAGTGGATATTTTTCTTACATAATTAACTATCTAATTGAACTTAATAAACATTTATTTTAACTATTGAAAAAATTATAAAAAATTTAGTGAATTGAATTAAGATTGAGAAAGTTAGTAAAATGTTAAGAATAAGAAAAAAAAACGAAAAGAAACTAAATGGTAAATAATTCTCCTTGGAGAACCCGGTCATCGTCCATTACTGGTGGGGAATCCCCGTCAAATTTTATGGTGAATTTTGTGGGAATGGAGATTACAATGGGTAGCGGGGAGTGGGACGATAAAGTTATCGTCGTCTATGCCCATCCTGTGGACATCTCTAGCATATGATCATTATAAATCAAGATTGGTTTTTTAGGATTATAATAAATTAGAAGGAATTGATTTTTTGATTTTTTTTTGCAAGTTGCCAACATTACAACAAAGTCTGTCCTGCCTCTTAATATTGCTTATGATTGGAATATAGTTCAAATGGACATACATAATGATTTTTTGAATGAACATTTTCAACAAGTCTATATGAAATTGCATGTTGGTTATTGCTGTAGGCTAAAATATCTCGAAAGACTCGGAAGAGGTTGGGACCCACTCGAAGGACAAACAAGTCAACGCCGACCCATCGGGGGTCGGCCAAATGGAGACCTCGACCCTTAGGGGGTCGGCCAAGTCCATTGCCAACCTCCCGGGGGTCGGCCACGCCTTTGCCGACCCCCCGGGGGTCGCCCACTCCATTTCCAACCCCCGGGAGTCAGCCTCGCCATTTTCGACTCCTCGAGGGTCGGCCAAATAGAGACCATAACCCAACGGGGGTCAGCCGAGTCCATTTCTGACCCCTCGAGGGTTGGCCTCGCCATTACCGACCCACCGGGGGTCGGCCAAATGGGGGCCAAACCCCTCCTCTCGGGGGTCAGTCGAGTCCATACCAACCCCCCGGGGTCGGTCGAGTCCATACCGACCCCTCGGGGCCGGTCGAGTCCATACCGACTCCCCAAGGTCGATCGAACAAGTTCGACTCTTCTGGAGTCGGCCAAGGAAAGCCTTGATCCCCGAGGTCGGCCCTTGCAGCCTCACCCTTCTCGGATCCGGTAACAAGTAAGTCAATCCGAGTGGATTGGCCATGGAGGTCAGGACTCTCCGAAGAGTCGACCGAGTCCAAGTTACGTTTTGACGCGCTGCACCCTATGGTGTCGCCCGTTACAACGAGTAGATCAATCTGGGTAGATTGGCCGTGGAGGTCAGGACTCTTCGAAGAGTCGATCGAGTCTTTTGAACGCAGAATTTTTTTAACCAACTCAAAATGACCAGCAGCTCTGGATGAGTCTAAATCTCCTAGAAGAGAAAAGGGACGCAACCAACATAAGGGTAGCACGGTACAAAGGCCGCATTGCCAAGTACTACAACTCCCGAGTCAAGGCAAACCGCATCCAAGTTGGCAACTTAGTGCTAAGGAGAATAATGTCAAACACCAAGGACTGTACCAGGTCGCCTAAGGGGCACACCTAGACGCCTACTACCTCGAGGACATGGACAGGAAAAAGATCCTCCATCCTTGGAGTGCAGAACACTTGAAAAAGTACGTTCAATAGAATGCAAATCATGTTGTTAATGAATAAAGTGTTACTTTCTCATTCTTTCAAAAAGCTATCTTAATTTAAGTATATTGATTTTTTTTTTTCATTAATTTAAATTGGGAGTATGCAAGATAGAGAAGTAGAGGAAAAAAGAGCTTTTATTCATTCAAAATTCAAAATTTCTCTGGTTACAACCTAGAGGAAAGACAAAGACTACAAAGTAAAATGCTTCGAGTACGAGGAAGGCAACGAAAAAGTTATTAAGGCCCCCCCGAAGCTGCGCCTACTGGAGGTTGGTTAGTTGAGCCCAGCTTGGGCAGGAGTTCTCTTAGCTGGAAGGGCCCGACTTCTTCCAGACATGCCTTGGAAGAGACGAGAGTCGTAGGTCAATCCGAGTGGATTGGTCGTGGAGGTCAGGACTCTCCGAAGAGTCGACCGAGTCCAAGTAACGTTTTGAGGCGCTGCACCCTATGGTGTCGCCCGTTACAACGAGTAGATCAATCTGGGTAGACTGGCCGTGGAGGTCAGGACTCTTCGAAGAGTCGATCGAGTCTTTTGAACGCAGAATTTTTTTAACCAACTCAAAATGACCAGCAGCTCTGGATGAGTCTAAATCTCCTAGAAGAGAAAAGGGACGCAACCAACATAAGGATAGCACGGTACAAAGGCCGCATTGCCAAGTACTACAACTCCCGAGTCAAGGCAAGCCGCATCCAAGTTGGCAACTTAGTGCTGAGGAGAATAATGTCAAACACCAAGGACCGTACCAGGTCACCTAAGGGGCACACCCAGACGCCTACTACCTCGAGGACATGGACAGGAATAAGATCCTCCATCCTTGGAGTGCATAACACTTGAAAAAGTACGTTCAATAGAATGTAAATCATGTTGTTAATGAATAAAGTGTTACTTTCTCATTCTTTCAAAAAGCTATCTTAATTTAAGTATATTAATTTTTTTTTTCATTACTTTAAATTGGAGGAAAGACAAAGACTACAAAGTAAAATGCTTCGAGTAAAAGGAAGGCAATGAAAAAGTTATTAAGGCCCCCCGAAGCTGCTCCTACTGGAGGTTGGTCAGTTGAGCCCAGCTAGGGTAGGAGTTCTTCTAGCTGGAAGGGTCCGACTTCTTCAGACATGCCTTGGAAGAGGCGAGATTCGTAGCAAGCAGCATGGGCTGGATCATTTGAAAGTTCGGATTCGAAGGCTAGCAAGGAAAGGTCGCTGACGTTTTCCGCGGTGCTGGAACGAAGAGACTGAAAAAGGGGAAGGAGGTTGCCATAGCCAACTCCCTCCTGAATTCGATCCAGTGCCCAGCTGATGGTAGCCTCATCGGCGTTGTTCTCCAAAATTACGAACGCAGAAGAGCTCTTCATGAGTTTAGCCAAGTAAGAGGCATTCTTTAGCTTCCCTTCAACAGAAGCAAATATTTGCCGAAGGCGAGCAATGGTAGACATATCCTTTTGGCATGTGCAGACAGCAAGACTTTGGACCGCTTTAGTGGAAGTCCAAAAGTCGACTAAGGCAGCTTCGACAATTCACCAAGCTTCTCGAGCCTGTGCCAGCTCCCACTTATGCTTCTCAAAGTTAGTGGACAGAGAAGAGCAGGTGTGACGCAAGTCCTAGGAAAGGTGGCGGGAAGTCGAGGCAAAGTGCATGAAGGCCTGCAAATTCAAAGGTAACAAGTTAGCTTACATACATAGATAGATGTGTGGCTATAAAGAAGATGAATACATCAAAAGAAACAAAGTTATCCAGTGCAGCACTCGCTCGAACTAGGCCTACTGAGTCCGGCTTAAACAGATTCCGTCCTAGCTGGAAGAGCCTCAACCAAGAGGTCATTCTCAGATGCACCTTGAGAGAGGCGAAAGTCATGAGCAACCTGCACTGAATCACCAGTTAGTCCAGACTAGAAGGCCGACAAATAAGGGTCAGTGATCTCTGTTGCTGTGGTGGCGCAAAAAGACTTGGAGAGAGACAAGAGGGTACCATGGGTAACCCGTTCTTTAACTCATTCTAGTGCCCAACCAGTAGTAGCCGCGCCAAAGTTGTTCTCCAATGTTACAAAGGCATAAGAGCCTTTCAACTAAATTGACTAAGTGTGAGGCATCCTACAACTCTACTTTAGTAAAAGTCAAACTTCTCACAAAGCCGAGCGAGGGTAGATGAGTCGTCCTTGTAAGCTCAAGCGACAAGACCTTGGACTGCCTTAGCGGAAGTCTAAAAGTCAGCCAAGGCAACCTCAGTCACACCCTGAGTCTCACGAGCTTGGGCCAAGTCCCACTTGAATTGATCGATGCTGGACTACCAAGAGGAGCGCGTATGGCGCAAGTCCTCTCGAAGGTACTAAGAAATTGAAGTAAGACGTCTAAAGACCTGCCCTCCAAAAAACTACAGGGAAGCAGGTCGTCCTCCGAAGTAAGGTCCATCATACCATTAGTGGGAGTCCTAAAAGCACGGGACTGAGATCCCGACCACTAAAGAAGCGTTCGAAGTCAGTATACTCTGCAGGCTGTGGGCTCCAAAGAACATGATCCAAGTGTTATAAGCTACCTACGACTACCAATGCCATATGCCGAGTCCTCTTTTGAAAAGAGAAGGCTAAGGTGGTGGGACTCAGTCTCGTAATCGGATGAAAGGTCCATGACAGCCGAAGTAACAAGTAATCTGCAAATAACTAAGTTAGGAAAAAGACAAGTCTCTAGCAAAGAGAGCCTAAGTACCCTACGGAATTCGAAAAGGGCTGAATGGGCAAGACTTTTATAAAAAGTTCATAAGTAGCCTGAACATTTCGAAAGGAAGATAAATGACAAGGCTTTTACAAAAAGAGCCTAAGTAACCTGTGAGTTTTGAAAGGCACTTGAAAATAGGCAAGTCTCTGCCAAGGAAGCCTAAGGAACCTTCAAGTCAAAGAAGTGCTAAAAAATGGATAAGTCTCCACAAAGAGGGTCTACCTAGCCTAAATTTTGAAAAAGCGTCTAAGTGTAGTGAGTCTTTGAAAAAAGAACCTACTTGGCAGAAATTTTAAAAAGGTGTTTAGGGGTTGCGAATCTCTGAAGAAAGAGAACCTACTTGGCCAAAAAGAGCCAAAAGGTGGCAAGTCCCTAAAGGGAGCCTACTTGGCCAGATTGCCCAAGAAGAATGCATAAAAAGGTGACACACTGAAAAGAGAACCTTTTAAACAACGAACTACTCTTTAAATTCCCGCAACAGAGTAAGTCTGAAAATGAAGAGTGTGGGTAATGTTGTAGGCTAAAATATCCTGAAAGACTCGAAAGAGGTTGGGACCCACTCGAAGGACAAACAAGCCAACGTCGACCCCCCGGAGGTTGGCCAAATGGAGGCCTCGACCCCAAGGGGGTTGGCCACGCCTTTGTCGACCCCCTAGGGGTCAGTCACTCCATTTTCGACTCCCTGAGGGTCGTCCAAACCCTTTACCGACCCCTTAGGGGTCGGCCTCGCCATTTTCGACCCCTAGGGGTCAGCCAAATGGAGGCCATAACCCCCTGGGGGTTGACTAAGTCTATTTTTGACCCCTCGGGGGTCGGCCGAGTCCATTTCTGACCCCTCGGGGGTCGGCCAAATGGAGGCCACAAACCCCCCCCCCCCACCA
>JBBMEG010000041.1:0-10283 GCA_037832605.1 Cyclanthera cordifolia
GACACCAAAAAGCCGACACTAAATGTGACCGACACCAAATATCCGTGTTTTTGAAATTTTTTTTGTTTGACCGACACAATACCCTTATTTGTAGTAGTGCCTTAAGCTGAACCACGTAATCGTTGTGTATGTTTCTTTCCTCTCTCTCTTGTTGGTGTTCTTCTCTTTCATCTCATGCATTTGTTCGACATAAAGAAAGATACAAGAAACAAGGAACAGTGATTAGTAAAAACTAAATTACAAAGAAATCAAGAAAAGAAAAACTTAAACAGAAATTAGAAAGAGTTCTTACCTTTAAAAGTTTTCTTGTGATACTCAAACTTCAACACTCAAACTTCAAGACATGGAAGAGAAGTAACGATTATAGCAAGAAATTGTTATAATCGTCACTGTTTGAGAAATTGAAGGAGAACCAGCGAGGAAGCAACGATTCTAGCAAGGAGTTACTAGATTCGTCACTATCGCCTGTAAGAAAACACAAGGGGAGCAAATTAGAAGTCGTAGATCAACCAAGGTTCTGGCGGAATATCGCCAGAACCTCAGTCGTCTCTGAACGAGGAAGATGAGATTCGACAAATCAGCAACACAATGAAAGTTTGAGGGTTTTTGATCAAGGGGTGAGTGTGGAGATCAACGTGTTGGACATGCCAATCCAACCGACAGAGTGCATTCAAGGAGTGGCAACATCACAACCATCCATTTCGTATGCCATGCTTAATCCTCGCCGCTCATTCCATCGATTTTTGACAATCACAAAACCGGTTCAAACCATTGTCTCGGTTTGGTTCAAAGATAAGTCGGCCTGGATCATTTTTTATTTTAGGGTCCAATACATATAATGCTTTTGGGCTTCAAACTCATATTAATTTATCATTCTCATTTATAATTATTCAAAATAATCGCTATGTAAATTCTACATTCAAGCATCTTCTGAATGTTTCAAGCGGTTAATGTACCATTTGATAATTTTCATGAAATATATCTATAACTTGGACAATATTTTGGAAACAATTCATAACATTACAATATATTTTGTAATTAAATCCATACCAACTTAACTTTTTATGTAGGCACTACCATATAAATATTTATCGAACTAAATTAAGATATTTGGAATCAATTTCATCCTAATACAATAATAATACATTAATGACAATTGAAAAATTGAATCATTAACTTTTTGTTCCATATTATAGAAAGTAAACAAGTTGCAGTTCTGAAAGACATAGCCCTAAAATTTTAAGAACCTTTCGGGACTTAATAAATATCTTAGTTTTTTTTAGGTAATAAACTTCTTTATAGTAAGTGCTACTGACAAATTTAGGTCAATTTAAATTGGCACGTCAATTTATAAATAAATTCATAATTAAATATCGTATCAATTACCAATCTATAATTTTTACAAAATTGATTTATTTGAAAGGAATAATATTAAATGACTATTTTTTTTTTCAAATTAATTTGGTGATGGCTACTTTTTGGGGCTATTTAAATTAATGGCTAAATTAAAAATGAAGATATTGTGAAAAAAATTACTTTTCCAAAATATTGTTGTCATCTCTTTTTAATTTAATTATTTATTAAAAAAACATGAATTGTAGATTGAAGCCAACCAGTCTCCTTTTGAAATCCCAAACCAACATCTCATTTTGCTGGTTTCAACGATTTTTGTGATTTATAACCAATAAAGAAATAATGGTGGTTTCGCTGAAGTGAGTGCATTTAGCATTGCGTTTCTTTCTCTTATTTATTTTTTAAGAAAGGAGGAAGAAGGTAGGTTTTCACACAGAAGGCAGGAGGTGACTGTGAACTGTTTCTTATAAAAGAGAATTTCCTTTCATTCACCCTATCTCGTGTGTCTTACCAACAAATCCGAATCTCGTTCAAAGAAGGTAACTCTCATCACAACTGCATTTAATAGATATTAAAACAACAACAATAAATATTCAATTACAAGACAACACAAATAAATGTTGCAAATGGGAGTACCATAGACAAACTTATTTCTTAAATTAACGAAAGTCTTCAATTAGATAAGCTCTCCAAGATTTCTAGCTTATCACTTTTCAAGGACAATGTTGAAAAAAAATAAGGTTACAACCTTGAAGGAGAATCATGATGTAGAGTGGATGTACAACGCTATTAGCATTAGTTACTATTAAAGCGATAAAAGGTAAAGAGAACGCTTTTTTGAACACATGAAAGGGAAACTAAAAGATTCTTACACCTTCCTTCCAAAGTTTACTATTAATCTTATCCAAAGAAACCCTAGAATGCCCTTTTTCCTAGAGTTTTGGTGTCTGGTATACACCTTTTCTAAGTTTGTAGTCAACACACAAGTGCAAGTCATTGACTTGTTGTACGGTTATTCACGAGTTATATATGGTTGTATAATCACACATGGTAGATTTATTTACACTACATATATAAGTATGTATTGACATGTATCTAAAATGGTAAACAATAACCAAGGGTGTGCGGTCGGTAGCTCAACGTACTAGTATTGACAGAATATACACATGGGCAATAGTCTCTAGTTGCTCATTATGTACGTTTATTTACAAATTATATTTGGTAGCCATAGGACCCTTGTGTTGATTTATTTATATGATAATTACTACATATGCCCCACTATAACTAACATTTGTCTTTTCACTCCCATACACAAGTTGTTACACTACACAAGAAGTCCATGGCAATGATCGGTTTAAGTATTTCTTCACGAGTTTGGGAGAATTTATACGTGTGTGGGATCATAGTCTCCCTATCATAAGTGTTGATGGCGCGTCATTAAAAAAAATGTTTTCTGGCACACTGATCACTGCGTGAATGTACTTTAGCCAAAACCTCTTAGTGCTGAGACAATGGAGAATAGGGTTCGTGTGCTTATAGTGTTCGCCAAAAACTTCAGTATTGTTGCTGTCGTTTTTTGATGAGTACTCTAAACTCTCGAGCAAAGGTCTTTTCGTTTTTCCTGAAATGATGTCACTATTCGGTTTAGAATGAGTTGTCTATTCATCTTTCAATTTTCAAAGTAGAGGGTTTAATCCTCTTTAAAACATATAATTAATCTGACGCCTCAAATAATGATTCCATTCCATTCATTATTTTTTTTTGTGTATAAATTTTGAAGTATTAAGTGGGAAATGTCACACGATGTATTGTGCATGAGGTATCCATATACAGAAAAGAAAACAGTGATGTTTAAAAATAAAAAAATTATTCTAACCACTTTTTAAATTTCAAATTGTTAAGATGTTCAACAAATTTTATTTTTAAAGGTCAATATATATTCTGTTTAACTATTTCTTGAAGTTAATTGCACTAAATCTGTTTACATAATTTTGTTTAAAAAAAGAAATTTTGATTTCTCTAAAAAAAATATTGGAGAGAAAAAGACATAAATTTAGATGGTAGATAAGTTTAACCAATTTCCTAATTAATTTCTAATAAAAAAGGTTCATGAAAAAAAAAAAAAAACAAACAAAATCAGTCAGTACTTTTTTTTTTTTTTTTTTATAATAATAATAATCATTACTTTTTACTTTTTAGTTTTTTTCAACCTCTAATCTCAACCATATATTATTAACTTTTTTGTATCTAATGGTCCAAAATATTAAAAACTCTTTTTTTTTTTATTTCTCTCCCTATTTAAACTCAACTTTCTTTCCAAAAATTCATTCACAACTTTTATTATTCAATCCTCTTTAAATTAAAAAGTTTCAATTGTTGATCTCTCCAAACTCTCAAAGTCTTTATTCATTTTATTCTTGAGAGATAGTATTGTGAGGATTTAGTTGTGAGAAATAAATTTGTAGATCTACTCTATTGAGAGAGTTATATTGTGAGCTTTACAAAACTTCTATATTTTGTAACGGTCTGATATTGATCAGTGGAAAAAATTGAGTTAGCTCTTGAACTCGTAACAAGGAGCTACGTTCGCTTTGATTCTAATCCGTGGAAAGAAGTCAATCAAAGTTTTATTCAAAATCCCAAGAGGAGCTTGGGTGGTGGAGTAGGTCGATTTTGACCGAATCACTTGAAAACTACGATGTCATTTTCTCTAACTCTTTCCTATTTATTTTTAAGTTACGTGGAGTATTTTATTTCATGTTTTAATTTGAACTCGATATTTATTGTGTAAGTAGAATTGTTTTGCATCATCCTTAACTATTTTGTTGTATTATTGTTTCTTTTTATTTATTTGCAAAAGTTTTAATATTTATATTAATTAGAGCTTTAAGAGAATTTTTTAAAAAAAAACCTTATTCAAACTACGGCTATCTTCCACGTTTTGTGGGATGCATTCTCAGCGTGAAAAAACAAACTAGGATTTGAGATTGAAGGTAGGGGCATTTAAAGGTTATTAAAAAGTAAAATAAATATTAAATAAATAAATGAATATTTATGTAATTTAAATTAATTTTGAATATAAATGTAAAATTTATACTTGAATATTCATATTAAATTCCCTAAATAAAATTCAAGTTCCTATACATGTTTCTTACTTCTACATTTAGCATAAAATCTAGTAAACAATAAATGTAGATAAAATATAAGTTAAACATGATTAAAATATATGAGGAAACTAAATCATTACAACAGATTTTGTATCACGTGATTAAAATATACGTTAATTACCCATACAAATATTAGTCTATACATTAATTAATATTTACTCGATAAGTATTTCATTAATCCCGTTAGAATTGTAAAAAAAAAAAAAAAAATGTATCCACTAAAATTATAGTTCAACAATATTAATTATGAATTATAAGGTCGATTTTGATTTGGACTTACATTATTATTAAAGTCAAAATAAAGTTATTGGTAATGTGGGATACATCCTACTCAAATTGTAGGGCACTATCCTAGTGAGAGTAAATGATAATAAATTTGAATCCTTTAGAAAAGAAAATTTTTTATATTTGATTTTTTATTATAAAATATGATTTCTCTCAAACAATAATCATAATTCATAAAGTCATAGGTTTTTTACTATTTGACAACAAAAGTTTGGTTTGAGCATTTGGTTTAGTCATGATGACTTTATGTCTCAACAAATATTTACACTATAAGTTTATCTATTTATTTATTTATTTATTTTGATCTATTTAGACTATAAGTTGTAAGGAGATAGATGCTTGACTTTCCATTATAAGCATTGTTCATAATGAAAAAAATATCATGTAAAAATGTTTATATATATAGTATGGGGTCATGTCCCATTATTTCAAGATCCCCAATAGCTTTTTAGATAAAGCACAATATATAGTGTATAGTTAAAAAAAAAATTAAATATTAAAAAAAAGTGTCTTGGACCATGTATGTCAAAACTTGTGAATATATAAATAATTGTTATTCCAATAATTTCAATAAAAAAAAGAAGTTTTTCATAATTGTACAGTCATAATGAATTGAAATTTTCTCCCTTTAGTTTTCCCATGAAGCTAATTCATAATAGTTTGATGGAAGAAAGTTCAATTATTTCCATTGCACAACATATAGTTAAAGAATATAAATGAAATTTGGTAAAAGTAATTTCAAAGAGGATCTTAAGTTCAACAATGTGCTATTATTATATAATTGTAAGATGGGATTAAATGAAGAAAAAAAGAAAAGTTGATTAAGGTACTCTTTATTGTATTGGGAGAACCCAACATAGTTTAATGTGTGTGCCAATAGTGGAGCATACCACCCATTTCTAAGCTAGCTTTAAAAAGATTCTTCGTCTATATATCTTTAATTTCTTATATTAAAAATGGTTAAATGATTTTAAAATTAATTTGGTGGATGAATAAATAAATAATATAAAGAGAGAGAAAGAAAAGTATTAAAAACCACCATGAAACAGCTGTCCTACAATTTTATTTTCTTTTTCTTTTTCTTTTTCTTTTTCTCTCTGAAGTTACATCTATAGATTTGGAGAGATTTGAACTAGAGATCCAACATTTATAGTATATCTCTAGTATCAATTGAGTTATGGTTGGGTGGACTCTTATAATCATTTTTAAGTATAAAAAATTGTGAATTTTACTTTCACTTAACCAAATACCTTTGAAAATTACAGAGTTTCAGACATTATGAATTGGAATGTATCAACCAAAAGAAATTTGTTCATTTTAAACCATGTATGGTGGATTTAAATTTTTTATTTTGAATCAATATCTAATAGTATATAATTAAATCCTAACTATGTTATATTGCCGCCATATCACTACTACAAAAGAGGCAATAAGTGACGGTCAATCTAATTTTTTTTAACACACGGATATTTTGTATCGGTCAGACAAACACCAAATATGACCGACACCAAAAGAACCGACACCAAACTACTAAAAAGTCGGTCCAAATTACTTTGGGTGTCGGTCTGCCGACACCAAAAGGGCAAACCGACACTAAAAATCTTCCGTTATATTTTTCAAAACTTCAGTTTTTGATCCTCTCCCTCATTTCTTCTATTTACTTCTTCATTTCAACCTTATTTCACCCTAATTTTCATTGAAATCCTACTCCATTTTCAAGCATTTTCTTCTCATTCTTCTCATAAACTCCATTACTTTTCTTCTTCTTCTTCTTAGCTTTCTTTTCTCATTTACATGCGGCCAAAAATCTCTAATTTTCAAGCTTTCTTCTTCTTCTTCATCATTTTCGGGCTCCTAGCTTCTTTCCACCTACTACATTTCAAATGTACTAATTTTTTTGTTATTTTTTTGCTATTTTTGATATTTTTTAGTTTGCTATAGTTTATTTATTCCATACCTTGAAAACTATGGAATAAAGGAAGTGTTGGTGTTTGTTTTTTGTGTTTCTTTTCAACAACATCTAATTCACTCATTTTGCTTTATTTATTGCCTTTCAAATCTACTTTCTAATTTAAATACTTATATGCTCTCATACCACATTCTATGTATATATATATATATATAGGATTCTAACTACATTTTGCATCCCTTAATCTTTGAATATCTATTTTATTTATTTATTTGTTTGTGTGGGTGTACTGTAAAAGTGTATCATGCATGTCTGATATGTGGAGAGAAAACAAGATCTACTTATTTACCTAAGGGAAAAAAGATGTCATACCTTGGACATCGGAGATATCTACCTATTGGGCGCCCATATAAACGACAAAAGCCTTTAGTATCGATCATCTTGCGTGACACTAAAGATTTTTTGTGTCGGTTTTTGCCATCACTAAATATCTTTAATGACACCAGTATTGATGACGGTCGTTTGACCGGCACCAAATATGAAAAATGTCGGCATATGACCAACACTAAAACTCTGGTTTCTAATAGTGTATGATACAATAATAGGACGTCATGCTACCGTCGTCATATGGTCGTCGTAAAGTGACAATCAATTGGGGTTGCTTTATGGTAACTATATAACGACTGTAGGAGAATATATGGCGACGGTAGTCCACCATCGCCTTAGAGCCTGAAATAATTTTTTTTCTAGATTCATACTAGTTTTATAAACAGGAAAATTGTTTGGTATGAATATGTTTATACTAAATATAAAACAAATTTTCAATATATAGACAAATTGAATAATAGAAAAATTATAAATGATTCAATATTATTGGTATAACCTAAAAATATCCCGAAAGACTCGGAAGAGGAAGCCAACGCCACCCCGGGGTCGGTCAAATGGAGGCCTCGACCCCTAGGGGGTCGACCAAGCCCATTGCCGATCCCCCGGGGGTTGACCAACACCCTTGCCAACCCCTCAGGGGTCTGCCACGCCTTTGTCGACCCCCCGGGGGTCGACCAACGTCCTTGCCGACCCCTCGGGGGTCGGTCTCACCATTGTCCGCCCCCCGGTGGTCGGCCAAATGGAGGCCACAACCCCCCTGGGTCGGCCAAGTCCATTTCCGACACCGCGGGGTCGGCCAAACAAGTCTGACTCCTCCTGGGGTCGGCCAAGGAAGGCCAGGACCCCCTCGGGGTAGGCCCATGCAGCCTTACCCTTCTCGGGTCCAGCAACGAGTAGGTCCATCCGGGTGGATGGGCTGTGGAGGTTAGGACTATCCGAAGAGTCGACCGAGTCCAAGTAACATTTGGAGGCGTTGCACCCTGTGGCGTCGCCCATTACAACCAGTAGGTCGGCCCCATTTGGTCGACCGTGGAGGTCAGGACTCTCCGAAGAGTCGACCGAGTCCAGAATCAAAACCGTTACACCTCTAGGGTAATGGCCAGGAGTTACGCCGATATTCATACCCAGCTTAATGGCGAACGTTTCTAACGCCCGACCGTTACATCGCCATAAGTGAGCCGCAGCGGTTACAAGGCCGGCTGCTATAAAAGTCAATTCATTCCTACCTTTCAGGGGGCGATTCCTAAGCTAAGTACCCTTAAGCCATTCTTTGCGCTTTAACTATTTCTCCCTAATTCCGTTTCTGACTTAGGCATCGGAGGCCCTGTGGCTCACACAACACCCTGTGTGCACTAAATTTTCTTTTTTGCAGGCCCTTTCGTCCTCTGCTAAATAAATCTTACTGTGAATAACCCGTTGACCATTTTTCGGCATCAACAGTTGGCACCGTCTGTGGGGATGATAGTGTTCTACCTAAAACGCTAAAAAATTCCACTCCATTTTCCTGCAAAAATGTCGAAAGTTGAAAATGGCCACCACCATGGTGTCAACGACGAATCAGACGTCGAGCATGCTCCGAGGCGAATTGCCTCCAGAGAACAGAACGTTGTTCATGTCGAGAACCACCCGGATCCTTAGGGTGTGGTAGCTGTACAAGAACTGGAGCATGCAGATCCAAAGTTCACTACTTTGGAAGAACGAGTGCAAGGAATAACGGATAGTTTGAGTCGCCTGGTGGAATTGCTCTAGCAACCACCTCCGGCTCAGGTAGTTGATGCTGGGAACCAACAAGCGCTGCAGGAGGCAGTGCAGCAAGAGCCTGCCAATAAAAAGGCTGTGGCAGAGAAAACAGCTCTGTTGGTTTGGGACCCTGCCAAAGGGAAAGCCCCAGCAATGGAGGCGCGGAAAAAGGTGCATTCCCGGCACCGAAGACTGGTCGAACAACTTCGACTGGGAGGTAACGACCGGAGTAAAGAATATTCAGTTCACCAGAGGATTGGATCAAAAGCGGCGGAGTCCTCTCGGACGAGCAATGATAGACATGTTCTTTTGGCATGTACAAACATCAAGACTTTGGACCGCTTCGACGGAAGTCTGAAAGTCGACTAAGGAAGCTTCAACAATTTGCTGAACTTCTCGAGCCTATGCCTGCTCCCACTTAAGCTTCTCAAAGCTAGTGGACAAAAAGAGCGGGGGTGACGCAAGTCCTTAAAAAGGCGACGGGAAGCCGAGGCGAAATGCATGAAGGCCTGCAAATACAAAGGTAACAAGTTAGCCTGCATACTTAGATAAATGTATGTCTATAAAAAGAAAAGTATATTAAAAAGCAACCAGGTCATCCAGTGCTGCAGTTGCTGGAGCTAGGCCTACTAAGTTCGGCTTGAACAGATTCGGTCCTAATTGGAGGAGCCTAACCCAGGAGGTTATTCTCAGACGCACCTTAGGAGAGGCGAAAGTCATGAGCAACTTGTGCTGGATCACCAGGAAGTCCAGACTTGAAAGCCGGCAAAGAAAGGTCAGCAACCTCTGCTGCTGTGGTGGCACAAAAGGACCTAGAGAGAGATAAGGGGTACTATGGGTAACTCGTCCTTTCATTTGGTATAGCGCCCAACCGGTGGTAGCATTGCCAAAGTTGTTCTCCAAGGTTACAAAGGCAGGAGAGCCTTTCAAATAAATTGACTAAGTACGAGGCATCCTACAGCTTCACATTAGCAGAAGTCAAACTCCTGACACAGCTGAGCGAGGGTAGATGAGTCGTCCTTCTAAGCTCAAGCGACAAGACTTTGGACAGCCTTAGCAGAAGTCCGAAAGTCAACCAAGGCGACTTTAGCAACGCCCTAGGCGTCACGAACTTGGGGTAAGTCCCATTTGAATTGATCAATGCTAGTAGACCAAGAGGAGCGTGTATAACGCAAGTCCTCTTGAAGGTACCAAGAAGTTGAAGCAAGGCGCATAAAGACCTTCCCTCCAAAACTACAAGGAAGCAGGCAGTCTTCCGAAGTAAGGTCGACCATACCATTGGTGGGAGTCCTAAAAGCAAGGGAAGGAGATCCCGACCACTAAAGAAGCGTTCGAAGTAAGTACACTCTGCAGGCTGTGGATTCCAAAGAACACGGTCCAAGTGTTGGAAGCCACCGACGACTACCAAGGCCCTATGCCGAGTCCTCTTTTGAAAAGAGGAG